>JACXGM010010105.1:0-26630 GCA_016801145.1 Umbra pygmaea | reverse complement strand
GCTACGAGGCAGGTACGCGCGCTACGAGGCAGGTACGCGCGCTACGAGGCAGGTACGCGCGCTACGAGGCAGGTACGCGCGCTACGAGGCAGGTACGCGCGCTACGAGGCAGGTACGCGCGCTACGAGGCAGGTACGCGCGCTACGAGGCAGGTACGCGCGCTACGAGGCAGGTACGCGCGCTACGAGGCAGGTACGCGAGCTACGAGGCAGGTACGCGCGCTACGAGGCAGGTACGCGCGCTACGAGCAGCGTGGGAATTTCACAATGGCCATGACGGCTGTAATGGGAATTACGGCTTGTTTAACAAGGCTGGATCTTATTGCTCCGTTCCTTTGCGAAAGAACAGCTCATCTTTCTTTTTCTGGAGGGTGGGACTTGTTTTATCTGTGAAATAATTGCTAGGATAATGATAGGTTACTATTTGGAGCAGATTTAAACAGACATCACACCAATATAATGTAATTTCACGTGTGGACTAGTTTTAGCAGCACTAAATTACTTGTATTGCCAGACCTAATGTCAATGATTTCTATTGTAAATGTTACACAATGTAACGACATATCCCTCTGCTTTGTCACCCTCTGTATGAAATGTTAATTCATGCTACAGTTTACATCTATATTAGAAAATGTTTTATTGTCGCAGTAAAAACGAAAAAAGAACTGTTTTATTAAACAGATTTTAGACAAATCAGATAGCTAAACAATTACTGAACATTTCATACGAGGACGTAAGAATAGTAAAACCAGGTTTAATTAAATGTTGCACTTTGCTTTGTCATTTCTTTTATTTGTAAAGTGCATCCAAACGCTGTTTGGCTCAGTTTGGCTCGAGTTTGGCTCATTTTCTTTTTTTAAAGTTGACGTAACACATCTTTATATTTTAGTCATGCTGTTCTCATTGACTGACTTGTTCAGAATATTCACTACTCATGTGACGTCATAAAGGAGAGTGGACCATGCAGGCTGTGAAATTATGGGCAGAACAATAGAAAAGAACGTCTCGAGTCTCACCAAGTACGACTCAGTTTCCTGTGTTCATAACAGAGCCGTCCAAAAAAACTGGATAGTTCGCGAACATATGGCCGTCATGAAATTCCTAGCCTGGCTACGAGACGGGTGCACGTGCACCTAAATGCCTGCTGTGTGCTGTTTAGGTGTATTCAGTGGTTATGTCTCCCCCTGCAGGTGGAGTGAGGTGACGCGCCGGCTGGAGATGTGGGTTCAGGTGTTGGAGATCAACGAGAACGGGGACTTCATGCCGGTGGAGGTTTTACCTGCAAGGGACGTCCGCACAGGAGGCATATTTCAACTACGACAGGTAGGTGTTACACGTGTCTGCATATCTACATGCCTACGTGACTATACCCAGAGATCAATTTCCATGATTAATATATGGATGACCATCAGAAAATGTGTTTTTGAATATCCAGATAATCGAAATATGTGTTATTATACATTTTGTCACTTTTTAAAATTTTTATGGCAGAAGACATTCTTGTATAACGTCCCCTCAGTATTAAAGAGTGAATACACACATGAGGAGGCGAATGTGAAACGCAGTGGTAGCCATACTGATCTTTATCAACTCAACAGTGCCTTTCTTGAACGGAGAAGTCTGAAAGCGAGCTAGCTACGTTAGTGAACTATAGTATTCTATTGACTTAATGTGCAACTTCCTGCCCAACCACATTCTGCTTCAATGTTTCATTACATAAATGTGTTTGTTCTTTTATTTCACCTTTATTTACCAGGTAGTCAGATTGAGAACAATGTCTCATTTGCAATCGAGACCTGGCCAAGACAAGGTGCAAGGCAACATAGTTACACAAAGTACAAATATTCAAATTATACGACAGGTATGAAAAACTGTAGTCAGTGCGAAAGGGGTTTGGGAAAGTGAGGTAGGTTAGTAGTAATGTAAAGTGGCAGTGCAAAAATAACACTAGGTAACATAACGAGTATGGTTAATGAATTGGTAATGTGGAAATTATACAAAGACGGCAGTGCAGGTGGTGCAAGATGCATTAAGGGTTTGATGAAAGTAATAGGGCATTAATGGGCGGGTGGGGTAAAGTCAACACGGACACTGGTCAGACATTAGATCCAAAAATAATACTTTAAAGTAAGGGGGATGGTGGACTCGTATTTCAGGGATTTCTGTAGTTCGTTCTAGTCATTAGCATTGGAGAATTTGAAGGAGAGGCAGCCAAAGGAGGTGCAGGCTTATTTGGCAACCAGAGAGAGAAACCTGATATATACTGTACCTGGTCTTCAGTCTTGCCTTGTATTAGTAAGTTGTCATTCACTCGCTATCAGTAAATCTCGCACTCATCTGACTGGGTTGCCACACCATTTCTAAATATCTCCATCATTAACACAGCCGCAAAATCGCAAACTCAACCAACTACATTGTTGAGGGGGAGTAAAGCATTATTACCCATGATGCACCACAGCAGGGTCCGCTAACTTGTTGTGTGGGCTGGATCAGGGCCAGTCCAGGCGTTTGCAGGTGGAGGTGAGGTCTGTCCAGGATAGCGGCACCATGCCCCTGATATCCGAGGTGATCCTGGCCATGTCTGTGGGCTGTGTGGAGATCAGGGCTGTGAGCAAGGCGAACCATGATGGGGTTGTTTTGGACGGGGCTGAGATGGACAGCTATCAGGTAAGCCCCTCCCCTTCATCTTGACTGGACTCCACCATCTCTGAAAGTGTCTTGAAGTTTGAATGTTTTTATGATTCTGGGAGGGGTTGCACATATTTATGTTGTTTTTTCGCTTGTCATTTAACCTTGAGCGAGGCTGTGTTTTGCTCTCTCTGATTGGTTGTTGGTATATGTCCAATAGGAGCGTGATCTGGAGCGTCTCCGTTGCCAGTGGCTGACAGCTTTGACAAAGAGACAGGAGTACCTGGACCAACACCTGCAGACCCTGGTCAGCAAGACAGGTAACACACACACACCTAGTGGTTGTGGTAGAGGAAGTGATGTCACAGGAATTCAGCCATGTTGTGATGATACTGTGGACCTGTGGAACACAGTGAAGGACATTTCTGTTCTCCGTCTGCAGAGAAGACGGAGGACGACGCAGAGAGGGAGGCCCAGCTGCTGGAGTGGCGCCTGACACTGACCGAGGAGAGGAACGCTGTCATGGTGCCGTCAGCCGGCAGCGGTATCCCTGGAGCCCCCGCAGAGTGGTGAGAGGTGGAGCATGATTGGGGTCTGGTCCTGGCAGAAGGGTCACCAGTATTGAAATGTTTCTTCTAAACTTTGTTTCTTCAGGGTTCCCGTGCCTGGAATGGAAACTCACAACCCGGTGCTCTTCCTGGACCTCAGCGGTACAATGTTTTTCCATGATAATTTCTCGTTGTTTGGATTCAGATGTGACTTCCATTCATGTTGCTCTCCTGTGTGTGTCTCTCTCCAGCGGATGACTTCAGTTCCCAGGATGCCTTGGAGGTCCCGGAGGCGGGCGGGAGTGACGCCACTCTGAGCGGTGAGGACGAGGATGACTTCTTTGACCTGCAGATCGTCAAGCACTACGACGGAGAGGTGGGTTCCGCCGTCGCACAGGCAAACGTTTTGCAACAGAAATCCAAAACGGCCATGTTTCATTCTGATGTATCCACTGTTGCTCCAGTGACCTCCTCCAGCTGAACCCTAACAAAGCTCGTTCAGCTGAACCCTAACGAAGCTCGTCTCCCACAGGTGAAAGCGGAGGCCTCCTGGGACTCCACGGTGCACGAGTGCCCCCAGCTGAGTCGCGGAGGCGCCTGGCCGGATCAGAGGGTGTACCTGACGGTGCGCTGCGTGGTTCAGCTCAGCCACCCTGCCGACATGCAGCTGGTTCTCAGGAAACGGATCTGTGTCAACCTGAACCCGGGAAGGCAGGGCTTCGCGCAGAACCTCTTGCGGAGGATGTCCACGCGGTCCACCATCCCGGGCTGTGGCGTGACCTTCGAGGTGGTCTCCAACATTCCTGGGGTTAGCATGGCACATCCACATCAGTTATTACCTTGTTATGAATGACTGGAATTACATTAGCACTAGTGTGTGTGAACATTGGCATCTCCTAGCATACTCTCGGTTTTGTCGACTTAAACGTGAAAAGCCTATCCGGTGTGCAGTACGGGTCTTCCACCCTCTTTCTTCTTTCCAGATGACTTCTCTCTCAACCTTGTGTATCTTTCTCCTGTTAGATTTAGTAATTAATGTAATTGTTACCTGAGAATATACGTACATAAAGTGTTGTTCATAGTGAACTGTCCTGGTTTTGTGTTTTAGGATGCCCAGGGCTCAGAGGACAGGGAGATGCTGGCTCGTCTTGCCGCCAGCGCAGAGAACCCAAAGTCGGCCGACAATGAGGCGGCCATCGAGAAGTACCTCCGCAGCGTCCTGGCCGTAGAGAACGTCCTGACGCTGGATCGGCTACGACAGGTCACCACACACCAGCCTTAATCTACTAACTCTGACCCGTGTTTCATAGCACTGCTATTTTGTTTCCAATAATCAGATGATGAGTTCATTGTTTCGGTCAAATGTGCTTGTGCAGAAAACTAAATGTTTGCCCCCCTGGGGCCCCCGAAGCGAGTTTGGGAAGCACTGGGTGCTAAAATCTGTTCTCCTGAATACAATACTAATATTTGTTTCTTTTAATTGTGTGTGTGTAGGAGGTGGCTGTTAAGGAACATCTGGCAGGCAAAGGGAAAGGCAGCAGACGCAGTCTTAGCTCCCCCAGTGTTAACAGGGTAAATAACCCATCCTTTACTAATACATATCTAGTAAGCTTTGGTAATGTTTGGGTGACTGGCACACTACACAAATGTGTGGTAAGGTTTAACTGTGTCCACATACACAATGATTGACAGCCAATGTTTAACATTTTTATGTTTTATTATGTTTAAACTAAATAACCAGTAGGACAACTTGCCAAATATTCTACTCCCTAAGACAGTGTAGACTGTGTTCTCTGCTTTCTTAACAAAGTATCAGACTCCAAATGTCACAATGTCTTGAGGTTTTCTTTCTCTTCCTGGTCTTCAACAGCTCTCTGGCAGCAGGCAGGACCTGTCTTCAAACTGCGTCCTGGATGACAACAAGGTAAGAACGCGCCCCGGTTTTACCCCTGACGCTGTACCATCTAAACCAATCAAATTTATTTTATAAAGCCCTTTTTACAACAAGTGCTTTGACAGACACCCGGCCCAAAACCGCCAAGAGCAACCAAAGCACAGTGGCTAGGAAAAACTACCTAGTTGGTGGAAACTAGGAAGAAACCTAGAGAGGTCAGACTCAAGGGGGTGGCCAGTCCTATTCTGGCTGCACCGGGTGGGGGATCTGAAGGTACACATCCCATTGTATTAAGATCACATTGTTTGAGTGTTCAATTATTGTCCAAAAATGAAGATATGAAGGGTGGGCAGTGACCACAGTCTTTGTGTAGCATCAACACAGTTCGGTGGTCTTGGGCAGGGAGAACGCAACACTCTCTGGAGATGTACAGCTGGAGTCACCAGGGGAAAATGTGATCACCAACAGCAGTGACGTGGGCACCAGCCCTGCGGGGTGGGCACAGGACATGGACAGGAAGGATTCATCAGGCAACATGGTCCTGAAGCCTATTCCAAGGGTTTGGGTCTTCCTAGGATCAACATGACATCAGAAACATTAGAGTGGGCGTAACTTGGGTCTAGTAGGTCGGTACATCTCTGACCCCAAAATAAATATATAAACTGCCTCTCGTCCCCCGTCACATCAATGAGACTTAAGTGGGGACTGAGAAAGGACAGAAAGACCCTAGTCCCCCAGCAAAGTTGACAGTGTGTTTCCAAATGACATCACCAAGAGGCAACATGTATGGAGAGAACAGTAGCGGTCCCAAAACAGAACCTTGAGGAACGCCAAAGCATACCTTTTGATTTTTTGGAGGACAGAACATCCACAGATACAAACTGATACCTTTTTGATAGATCTGAACCATGACAGAACATGTCCACGTAGCCCGATATAGGTTTCCATTTTGTCTAGAATGTTGTGGTCAATTGTAAACAAACCACTCCATTTCTCTCCGTCATCTCCTCTCTTGTGTTGTCTTTTCTCCTCCAGAGTCGCTGGGAGAGTCAGCAGGACATCTTCATGACCTCTCCGCAGATCAGCCGCACCCTGCCTCGCCCGTCCCTCTCCCCCTCACCCCCCACAGTGTCCCCCCTGAACCAGGACACAGATCAAGGTATGACACCCCCCCCCCGCCTGCTACTTACACCCTGCTCATCTCAGACCCCTGGTGGGACTACTAACCTGGACTGGACAACTGAACTGTCTTTCCCTCTGTCTCTGTCTCGTAACATATTTTTTTTTGCTGTAAAACTCTGGTCTGTCTGCTATTGTCATCGTGTTATCTTAAATTCTGTTTCAACTGTGTGTATGATTCATCTGTGTTTATGTACACACAGTGCGTACAGTAATAATATTTCCTGACTGTTTGTCGCACAAGTCCCCTCTTCGACGTCATTGTAATTGATATGTGATCATTGGGAATTCATATTTCAGAATAATTTAGCCATCTTTAATAATTATAATCGAGAGATTATAATGTTAAATCATGCTGATATCTTTAATAAATTCCTCGTCTCTGACCTGGTCCAGCCATTTTCTTCTTTGTGTGTCTTAACTGTTTATTCCTGGGCCTGCTTCCTGTCTTCGCGCACCTCCCCTACCTTTTCAACTTCCTGTCTTCTCGCACCTCCCCTACCTTTTCAACTTCCTGTCTTCTTGCACCTCCCCTCCCTTTTCAACTTCCTGTCTTCTCGCACCTCCCCTACCTTTTCAACTTCCTGTCTTCTTGCACCTCCCCTCCCTTTTCAACTTCCTGTCTTCTCGCACCTCCCCTCCCTTTTCAACTTCCTGTCTTCTCGCACCTCCCCTACCTTTTCAACTTCCTGTCTTCTCGCACCTCCCCTACCTTTTCAACTTCC
The DNA here is from genome assembly GCA_016801145.1 of Umbra pygmaea. NCBI lineage: Eukaryota > Metazoa > Chordata > Actinopteri > Esociformes > Umbridae > Umbra > Umbra pygmaea. Next base: position 19,657 of record JACXGM010010105.1, on the reverse strand, counting down.
TGTCTTCTCGCACCTCCTCTACCTTTTCAACTTCCTGTCTTCTCGCACCTCCTCTACCTTTTCAACTTCCTGTCTTCTCGCACCTCCTCTACCTTTTCAACTTCCTGTCTTCTCGCACCTCCTCCCCCGTTTATTCTCCTCCTCCCCCACCCCGGGTGCCCAGGTGGTTCAGGCCTCGCTGCATCTTATCTTTCAGTCAGAGCCATGGTGCCTCAGATGCCCAAGCTGCTAAAGTCCCTGTTCCCCGCCCGCGAGGACAAGAAGGAGCCTCTACGCCCCTCACCACATCCCTTGCAGGTAAGACCTTTGACCTTGGGTAAGCAGGTGGGCTACAGGTCACGGATAAATTCAGTGGATATCTAAACTGTGAAGCCTTTTAAAAGCATTACTGGGATTATTCAGTAACAAAACGCGTTTGCGTTTGAGAGCTGGCTGTTGATAGCGGTGGTATACAAGACATCAATTTCTACTGTGTTGGTTGAGTTGGAAAACAGTTAAACAATAAGGCATCTTGGGGTTTTATTTATTGCCAACTCTGTGATGTGTCGTGTCTATGAACAGCTGTTAGCTGTGGTTTATTGGCCACACCCCCTCGTGCCTTATTGCTTAAATATATTCTATACAATAATCTTTTTTTAGGCTGTTTTGTTTGGTTATAAAAAGGCTAGGGGGACAGGAATACAATGGGAGACAGAGAGGAATGGCACAGTCGGATAAGCTCAAATATGCGGTGTGAAGTCAGGAGCTTGGAACACTAAATCTCAGGCACACTTGTACAAAATGTCTCTTACAGTAGTTAATTGGTTCTCTAATGCCCTTTGAGAAAGTCATTTGTCGATGTACAAATGAAAATGTACCAATTTCATGGCTGTGGCTTATCAGAAATGATGGAGAGAGAATTAAGTCCCCAGAAGGTTTTCACTTTTTTCCATAATTATCCTATAGGATGAAAAACATGAAGTAATTTCCCTGTTCACTTGCCTGGAGAGTTCTGGGTTTCTTGTTGCATACCGTTGTATTTCTGTCTTTACTCGCTAAACAGCCGTGTGAGCCATTGCATTTACATTAAGACAGGCTTTACCAATACCATGCTTCCACTTGTCAACTCTGCATTCTTTAGTCTGTGTTTGATTTACACTTCATTTTGTAGGGATTGAAAAGAGCTGAAAACGATTGGTTGATGTTGGCATTAACACTCTTGAGACTTTAGCTATGGACAATGTGAGAGAACAGATATATTTTAATTAACTGTTTAGTCTTTGATGATAATTGTGTTTCTCTCTGGCAGCACATGCCACGTATCGGCATGCAGAACACAGGGCCTGAGGACAACAGGATCCGCATAGAACCGGTAAGAAACCAATATCTATCTGTCAACTATCCTTCTGCCTGCTCCCGTAGTGTTGTACTTTTAGTTCAGAAGTGGACTGCCAACATGAAGTACGGCGGGGATCGGTTTAGTTGTAGTAGAGCAGATGTTTTAGTTTGGTAGTGATAAGTCTAGATCTGGTTCTAGTTTGGCCTGTCGCAATTATTACATAATCGCAATTATTTAGAGACTGCAATTATTTTGAGTAATGACAATTATTTGGATTGTTCCCGTCGTAGATTTCCATCTTAGTTATTTTTACACCACTGGATGTATTTCTCCTACTAAGAAAGCAGTGATTTTGACAGCTCCAAAGAATGTTGTATAGATAATGTAGTCATTTGCTGCTTTAAATTAGTTTCGAAATCTTGTGCAATGCTACAATCTTACCAAACAGCTGATCAGTCATGTAATTTTCACAGCATATTCATTTATTTGACAAACAGATTTCCATCGCCTATTTATTGCATAACAATTGAAAAAACAATGAAAAAATCTCAAGCCAGTTTAATTTTTTTTTTACAGTAAATAAATAATTGAGGTAATTTGCATACAAATGTATGCATGGAAGCATACAGCTTTTTTCGCCCATTTCATATAAACTTAAAAATAATTAAAGCATTCCTAGCCTACATTTCTTCACATACATTTTTAGCTTAAACTATTGAAAATAAGTATAGGCTACGTGTAGCACAATGACAGGTTAACATCAAAACGCGCATCCCAACTATTTGTTATTGACATTGGGACTACATTTCCATCAGCACGCTTTATTAACAACATGGGTTTAAGGATGAAGACAATGGCTCCAGAGTGTGCACATTTGGTTTTAGGACAAATAAAAAAACAATAACCTAATCATTTGGAAAATTTGACGTTGGATTTCATTCCCCTTTTGGCCATTGTTTGAGGCTTTCATCAAGTAAAGAAAGTAGCCACAATAGCCATTAGCCAGAACAGTAGATATCTAGCTGTGCCTAGGTTCACTTTCAAAATAAAAGCCATCATAGTAATGTATATTGAAATAACATAATAATATGGTACATAATTATTCAACAATGTTCTAATATCACTTAGTTTAATATTTTTTAAAGGGTAATGTTTCCAAAGGTTGTTGTTTTGATTTTCATTACTGGAGGGCTTATATTTAGAAAGGCAAAAAAAATAAAGTGTAATATATTTATATACACACACTACTGTGGCTTAAGGCTATTGTGGCTGGATTGATATAAGTGCTTTCAATGTATAAATGTAAGCATGACTGAACCTGATGGTACATCTTAACAGTATTCTGCATTATATATATATATATATATATAGCCTTGCCATAAATGCAACTGTTCATACAAAATGACTTAGCATGCAAAGAAGAGGATTGCCTGTGCATGTAGAAAAGGATATTGGCCTAAAATGAAAGAAATAGACAATTTAATTGTAATTGCAATTATTTGTGCGACAATTAATCATCAGCAAAATTTCATAATCGGGACAGCTCTAGTTGTAGTATGATAAAGGTTTGTGTTTGGATTAACAGAATCAGGTAAGCAGTGCTGATCTTGGATCAGTTCATAAGCAAGATGACATCACCAAATTTTTCATAAATTTACACCTCGACTAGAATATGAATATGGTTGTAAAACCAGTGGAGGGAATGACCATGAAGTTAAAGGTGGTTGTTTCCTGTGGTTATGAAAATTGGTTGTGGTGATGAATATTTATATAAATTATTTATTGGTGGTGATTATGTATGAATGAATATATTGGTGATAGGGATGGTATTTATTAATCAACGATCGATTACTTGGTCGTTTGGAATTTAATCGATACTATCAAGATCTGAAAAACTGACAAGTACTTTCCCATTATTTTCTCGCAATGATTAGAATTGTATAATTTCAATGAAGCTCCACCAGGGGGCACAATTTCAGATTCTGCCGAGAGCAGCATCAGCATTGAGTCTGCTAACGTAGTGCTGCTAGCATTAACGTTACGACAGAAGCTGGCAGCCAGCTACTTGTCCATGATCCACCCGCTTTGCTAAGTGATGAGAGCCGGGAGGAATACGTTGCAGCTACTCCCATCACTGACTTTTTTCCAAGCCCAAAAGACTGATGTTTTGTCACAGCAGCAACTAGCCTTGGTATGTGCTACATCAACCCCTCAAGATGACATTGGCAGCGTTACGGCTGACAAACTCAAAAGTGCATCCAACTAAAAGCTTTACAGTCTAGATTTGGTTTGGTCTTGCTGTTGCATATTGTTGTCACTAGCTAGCTTGAGGAAACTGTTCACATGATGATGAGGGAATTGGTTGCTTTTGCACTTAATGCCAACTTTAATAGCAAGTTTCTCTGGGCTATATAAAAAGCAATAAAATCTCTCTTCCTCTTGCGCTTGCTCGTTGAGAAGACTGCACAATTATACATATTGTGCGCACGTTTTGGGGACTGTTCATGTGTGTACTATGAAATAAATCCTGCCGGTATCCCCGCAAATTTCAAATGTATAATCGAAAATTCAAGGTTTCTGCGCTGTCATTGGCTACAGCTCCTCACAGGTTTCACAAAAGCCCTTATGACAAGTGAAAATATCAAACATGCCAGAAAAAAATCAGGGCTAACTCAAAAACTAGCAAAGATGCGTCTTCGAACTGCTATGCTTGTTGGCATAGTCAGGAACAGCATTTAGCCCTGTATGTTTTACTGCTGTTTTGGCTATAATATTGCAGGAACTGAGTCCTATGAGATTTCTATTGTTTGTTTTACATTACGTTGTAATTATGATTAATTGCTTGATTGAACGTTAATGTTACCAGTGATCTATTAATGAAAGTGCTTACAATTAGCAACCCTAATTGGTGATTATATATGATTATGTTGGGGATGTAAATCAAAATATTGGTGATGGTTGTGTATTATGAATATATTGGTGGTCATAGGCGGTGTAATCTCCTGGTTTAATCTAGTTGGTTTTTATTTTGGTAGAGTTCTTAAGTCGCTGTGGTGTGATTTTCCGTAATTCCCCTGTAGGTTGCTATGCTAGGAAGGACCACCCTGATCCCAGCCCTGACCAATGACAGGTGGTCGGAGTCACCCGAAGCCCCTCCTTTTCCATCCTCCCAGCATGATTGGCATGACTCCCCCCTCAGCCCCATCAGTGAGGCCTCCAGCGGCTACTTCTCTACTAGTGTTTCCATGGCAACCCTTTCTGACGCTTCCGGCGGTGACCAAACCACAACCCTCACCCCCCCCTCTTCCTCCCTCACCCAACTAGAGGAAGGGGTGGGGCTAAAGAGGAGTGATGTTCCTGACACTACATTACCCAGAATCCAGCAGCGAGCTGACCGGAACGGTATTACTGCTGCTTCTCCTCAGTATGATGCCAAAATGTCCGCCACCGGTCCCGGTGTCACCAACAGCGTTGGCCTGGGCAACAAGCCCAGGCAGAGGGTGGCGACGTCAGACCTGAGGTCATTCCAGCACTGTGTCCAGGGGGAGGAAGTGGAAGATGGAGGAGGAGGAGGACAAGGGAGTCTGGAGAGACTGGAAATTGGTGTGGACAATGAGCAGGGAGGCCGCGACTACATGGTGCCCGATTGGCTGAGGGAGGGAGCGTTTGTGACGGTGGGAGCCAATAAGGGAGGGACGGTACGCTACGTGGGCAGCACAGAGTTCGCAGAGGGCTTGTGGGTCGGCGTGGAGCTCGACTCGCCCTCAGGTGTGTCTGTCTGCATGTTTGGTGTTCAAAGTAATTGCATGAGTCGAATGACCCTATACGACAAAAGAAGTATCCAAAAAGTTAAAATCAAGAGTTGCATATATTGAGCAGACTAGAGTGTTTAATTTGAGAACTTTAAAGTGCTTAACAAACTTTCTACAATGTCTAATTCTCTCTCCTCGTGTATCTCTCTTTTTCTCTTTAGGTAAGAACAACGGTTCCGTAGACGGGCGTCAGTACTTCCACTGTAACCCTGGTTACGGTGTCCTCGTGCGTCAAGACCGGGTGTCCCGAAGGGAATTTTCAGCAAATCGGAACCCGGAGAACCGGCGCAGCGGTGAATTCTACCAGCCCGTTTTAAGGGGAGAGTCCACTAACAGGAGAGGGGAGAACCGCAAATCCTGGAGCAGCTGAAATGGAGAACACTGGCAGGGGTGGGAGAACCCATCACACCCAGCCCTGTCCCCCGCCCTTGAACCTAATCCTGCCTTGCACCCCTCTTCCCCATTACCTACGACTCTAACTATGCATCTAATCTACTGTCCCTGTTCTTGGCCCACTTAAATCAACAGTAGGAAGCATTACTTCACTTACGCCCTCTCCTGGCCACAAGGTGGTAATACAGCTTGATCTTAGTGTTGCCTTGACTGGCACGTCCTCTCACCCTCATCAATTGGGAAGACCTTTCAATAGTTATTTCAATAGGGAAGAAATTTACCCAGCAAGCTGCCGTGTGTCTCTGTATACACAGCAGTTATGGTGCCTCCTGCAGCATGGATCAGGGCGAAGCACCTGAACAGTTAAAAACCAATTGAATTACAGTGCTGCCGTCTGTATGAAGTGACTCAAAGGGTGGCACGCGGGCACTGCGTTTCCCATTGCCAGTTTTAGGATCCAAAGCGACGACATCACTTTCTCTGATGCCATCCATCTTGGATCACTTGGAAAATAGTTCTGAAGAATTTAGACTGCTATTCCACATGACCACAACCCCCACCCTTCTCTTTGGAAATGGGAATGTCCACTTTTATTCCCCCCTCCTTTCTTTTTGGAATGGAACTGTCCCTTTTAGCTAAATGATACTATTGGTCCTTTTTGTGGGCTGATATTTTACCACTAAGTGTATTTGTCTCCTTCATGTGAAGTCATTTCTCTGAATTGATGTTCTTCCAGAATGTGCCTTCATGATTGTTTTTTTCTTTGTAATATATTTCTTAGTGGTTTTATTTGATGCACATTTCACCATCTTTCAAGCTTTGATGATTCAGCCTTGTTTAAGTGTGAGGTGATCTCAGGGCCTGTAGAGGTTACATGGACCTGTGTTTGAGGTGTGTGTAGGTGTGTATGTTCAGCTGATCTGAAAAGTGAAACACCTGTTCGTTTTATATTGTATGTTATAAAGTCAAAAGGAGTACCAACACAAGGGCAAGCTCAGTGAGCAATATGGATTAATACGTATATTCTAATTTGGTTGTGGGTGGTGACCTGTTACCAGGACTGTTTGAGTTGGCCTGGGAAAGACTGCTGAGTTGCATGTGTTGTAGTAACGTTGTAGTAACGTTGTGAAACTTAGGATCTGGTATGTTTTTATGCTGGTCATTAATTTGTGTTTTCGGAAAACACCAATGTTCACCAGACAATGTTAGATGGGTGCTATTAATGTGCAGTGATAAATTGTGTCTGCTGAAATGAAACGAGTCGAGGACGTGAAAGAGGGTTTTATAGTTTGATGTTTTATGAGCTTTTCAGTTTCAACGCACATTCCAGGATTAAGTATGTGGAACTGACAGACACTGGAATTTTAATGTAAAAATGTGTTTGATCCCTGAATTCCTCTCAACATTAATCCAGTTTTATTAGACATTCCATTTTTATGAGACATTAAATGTTAAAGTGAATCTAAGTGAACTAAAATGAATACTGTACGATCCTATATGTTGAGGAGCCAAGGCAATATCTGTGATGCAGAATGTGTTTTAAAACGAGTCCATTCAGCAATCTTCAACATGTAGAAAGGCTCTCAACGATACACCTTTCATCATAGCGCTAAGCCGTTTTGTTAAAATCTATGATGCAATCAAAATTTGCCATGTTAGGCCTATATATATTTTAATGTTTGTACATGTAGTACTGTATGCCTTTACCATGTGGGGAAAAAAGCCTTTTACGTTAAACTGAAAACAAGTTTATTGATTCCACAAGTGATTCTTTGAGGAATTGTGCTGCTATAGCCAATGTAATAATTTAATTGGCATTAAAACCCATACAGGGAGGAAATCTTGATTTTAGGCTTGGTGTTTTGCCCCGAAAACTCTGGGATGTCAGTCAGGAGCTACTGACCATTTGACCTGGGATCAAATACACAGAGATTTCGTCAGTTGCTATTTAAGTACTTATGCTCTGGTTATTCTAGTACTTGTAGGTAAAATACAACTTATATTTTATAATTTTTGATTTAAACCTAATTCCAAGCAGGCTTAGGGTTATACTAAGTCTACTTTTAAAATTCCTATTTATATTTTTCTCCTGAGGACTATGAGAATATTTAGCATAGCATAAGCTAGTGCTAGACCCCAGGTCTGGCTGAGCAGTTGTTTCAATATTTGTCATGGTTGCCTTTAACGTCCTTAAGCCCCGGGTGCTCAGAACCTAAACATGGCTGATGGCGTTGGTAAAACGTTGTTGGAATGGGTCCTTGTGCTCGAGCTGTTGCCAAGCGATTTCCCTTGTGGTAGTAAAGAAACAGGAATTGTGGATGTGTGTGTTTTATGGTGAATGGAATAAATGTGGCCTTTTATTTCTTAGCCGTTTTGTCACCTCCACGCTTCTGTGCACAGATACCAAAGGGGTTTTGAGATCACTTCAGGCTTATCTATGTCTATTTCTGTGTCTATTTCTGTGACTGTCAAATTCTTTCACTCTCAGACTATTTTTATCATATCAGGAAGTGGGATTGATACGCAAAATAAGCAATAAATCAAACACAATTACCTAGCAAATGTTCAACTGTTAGCTCTTTGGCAATACTTTGTAGAGTTCACATTGCTGGTGTAGTGTTTGCTTTAAACCCTAAACACAGATGGACTATAGGCAGTAAAGCAAAGCTGCTGTACACTAACACAGTACAGTGATGGGACGGACATTCAGGATAAAGCACTTTTTAACCAAGGCCTATCCATATCGTATGAGGGCATTGTTTGACCTGCTGCCAGCATACAACACTACTCATCAGGCCTCTAGTGGACTTTATTTTTAGATTTAAGATTATTTGGGGGGATTTTTCAGCCTTTGGAGCCGGGCCTAATATAACACCTACAAAAACAAACTCTTAATTTAAAAATATCTACATTTAAAAAAAATGTGTTATCACTTGGAAAGTAATATGGAAATTGCTTGTTTTCATCACATGGCTGTGTTCGCTGGTGTTAAGATTGTGACGACTTCCTGCCAACCCTAGTAGCCATGACAACCTTTTGTGCCTAGGAAGAGAACAGTAGTGACATGTCAATCATCAATACTTAATCTATTAAAACATTTCTGCCAGTTTGAATTCTTGGACTTTAATTATCAGGATGGTATATGAAAATTAACGCTAATACGGAGAAAAACACTTCAAACCTAAACAAGCATTTGGTTGTAAAATGTAGAAATAATGAGCTATATATCTGAAATAAGCACGTACTTTACATCACTTGCCTTGTTTCTGTTGGGAGATTTTGATGGACCAGGTCTCTTCTACCCACCCATTGTGGGTGTCCGTTGAGTTTGACCTTCCGTAGCGGGTTGAGATCCACGCTCCTTAATACCGTTACAACATTGTCATATCATAGGAGTTCTGTGTTTAAAAGGATTTCAATGACTGAAAGGACACATACTGCTTCGCAACCAACTGTTATTGGGGCAGTAAATGTATAGATATTTATTTTCCTATAATATATGCATTTACTGTATATCTGTGACAACCCTGGTCCAAGCTCAGAGCAATATTACACCTGCCTGTATGTGTGGCCTTCGATGTAGTTAACAAAAAAGTGTTTGGGAGACTTTAATACAAACCATCAAACTCCAGCTGTAAAGAAATGTGTACCGCAAGAATGTCAGTCTATAGTCAGCACAGAGCCACCTCAGATACAGCTCAATATGTCATTGGCTATGGCTCAGGACATAGACAAAGTATAGCCTGTCTACCACCAACCTTTACCGGCCACATTTCTGCCATGACCCATCTTTTCACAAATCTAAACTAGAAGTCTCCCACAGTGGTATTCTGACTTAGGGGCCCAAATCATACTTCAGATCAGTACACAGACAACGAGCAAGAAGTGAGACAACTGTCACGTGATCATCCTTACTTCCATATAAAGACAATAGGGGCTACTGATCATAGCTCATTGAAACTGACAGCAGTGTACCCACATCATACAAGACACCTGATTTAACATGTGATTGGCGGTGACGTCTGCGATCACTTTGGAGGGTGGCATTTGTCTATTTAAGTGGTGGGTGCGGGCATGCAACTGTTCATCTTTAGGTCAATAAGGAAAACATTAAAGACATTTTGTTTTACTTTAGGCTGTACTGTGAACTCATCTCAAGTGTGTAGTGCATTTAGAATGGTTCCATTTTGGACACAGATGGACTGATCTGAGATCAGCTCTGGTTTGTGCCTTGTCCAGGTGTCTTGACTTTATTGTTCGGGTTATTAACAACTGTCATCGAGAGTTTAATGTTCATTAACAACTTTTACCATCAATCGTTTGCCTCTGATTTTGTGTTGCAGATTGTTGTTAAGTGGTTTATATTTGTCAGAATGAATGTGTGTAGGTGTGACTGTATGTATGTATATATGCGCATATTAAGACTTAAATCTAAGCACAAGTTTTGGTTTTGATTAATTTAATTGGTCTGTTTGATTCTATGCTGAAATCCAAAGAATAATCATGTGTTAATGCATTTATAATTTTATTTTTATCATCTGGACAATAATCTCCCTGTAAAGGAAAAAATTAAACACATTGATTTACAGATTTCTATGTTGTTGGCTCAGGTTAATCTCATTAAGGTAATAATTGGGAATTCATGCATTGATACCAATGATATTCTTGTGCAAACTTAACCTATGGCTCAATAAATCAGAATAACACATTGTTAATTGATCATTATTTTTATTGTCTAATACTTACAATACTGAAATAAACACAAGTAAACAAATAAAATGTAACAAAGGCATATTGGGTTCAAAATTATTACAGAACAGTCTACTGTCCAAAAAAGGCACTAAAATCTGAAATAGGAGATAAAATAACTCTTACTATTTCAATCTGATACAGTGATTAATTTATTGATAGAATATTTGTTGTATTTCATGTATTTACATATGTATGAAAGCAAACTGGCAATAGCCTCTCTTTCAAAGGCAAAGTCGCTCTCACTAAGGTTAAACAGAGTACCAATCTCCAACAAATGCAAATTCTTCACCTGGTTTTGTACAGTACCAATGTAATTTGTAGAGCAAGTACAGTACTGTGCAATAGACTTAAGCACCCTACATTATAGTAATTTTTAGATGTCAAATTTTAATTTTGGAAAAATGCAATGCTAGCAATTATTATTTGTATTTTATTTTTCAAGAAAGTAACAAAATGTAACAGACCCCTTTTCAGAAGAAAAAACATACAGGCCAGTGCATGTTCAAAGACAACATAACTGATTAAAGGTGCTGTGTGTAGAATTTCAGCCGTAACAACATAGCTACTTTCTCGTTCCAGCTGCCAAGCTTAAAATGTTTTAAACTGTATTTCTTGAATTAAAAAAATATCAAAGGCAGATTCACACATGCCTGTTGGCAAACTCTGGAAGCATAACTCATGTCCTCGCTGAATCGCTAAATATGCACTGCATAGTGGTGAAATAATTCTCCATCTAAACAGATTTAAAAAACTTAACGTTCTACAACAGCACTATTAAACTCTGACGCTCAAAGCCAGTTCCACTCAGTTTTTTTCATTGCAACCCTCTAAATTGGGATGTATTTACATCTGGTACAACAGGTGGTTGCAATAAATGATTAGGTAGAATAGAAAACCATCAGGCTCCAGCCCTTGTAGTGTAAGAGTTAAATACCCCTGCTCTACAGCTTGGTTAATGAAAGAGAAAGTAGTTCTGATTTCACTCTGACATTCTACACTGTACCTTCAAATGAAATTAAAAACAAATGTATGTACCTGTTGAAAGTCAACCGAACTAAAAGGTGTGTGGGATGTTACATTTCTATTTTTTTATTGTGGAACTGTTTATTTTTTTTAAAGTATCTTCTTAAAAAAAAAGATTTGCACAGTACTGTACACTCTGGAGAAATAGCTCTTGTCATTCTTGCAGTGCGAGAAATGCAATGACCCATTTAATTTATCCCCAGCAAATTGCTACACTTGTAGGTGCAACAAAACAGGTGCAAATGATTAACTTTAATACAGTGGTGCTGAGATGTTTGTGAACCCTTTAAAAAGTTTCTATATATCTGCATAAATATGACCTAAAATATAAGCGGATTCGAAAAGTAGATAAAGAGGACCAAATGAGAAAAATATACTCATTCATATTTATTCGTTGCGGAAAACAATCCATTATTACATATCTGTGGGTGGAAAAAAGTATGTGAACCTTTAAGTATCTGGTGTGAACCCCTTGTGCAGCAATTGCAACTACACGTTTATGGAATTCCTCAGGCAAATTGGCTTGAAGGAATCATTGCCCACTCCTCCATACAGAACAGCTTAATCTCTAGGATGTTGGTGTTTCCTCATGAACTGCTTGCTTCAGGTCTTTCCACAACATTTCGGTCAGATTGATGTCAGGATTTTGACTTGGCCATTCCAAAGCATTTACTTTATTCTTCTTTAACCATTCTTTGGTAGAATGATTTGCTGTATGACCCACCTTCATGGACAGATGTCCTTACATTTTCCTTTAGAATTCGCAGGTATAATCCAAAATTCATTGTTCCACAGATGGCAAGCTGTCTTGGCCCAGATGTAGCAAAATAGGCCCAAACTATGAAACTACCACCACGTTTCACAGACAGAATAAGATTCTTATGCTGGAATGCAGTGTTTCTTTCATCTAATTTCTACTTTGGTCTCATCCGTCAACAAAACATTTTTCCAATGGCCTTTGATTTGTTGACATGATCTTGAGCAAACTGCAGATGTGAAGCAATGTTCTTTTTGGAGGAGTGTCTTGCCCCTTGCAACCCTGCCATGCACACCATTGTTGTTCAGTGTTCTCCAGATGGTGGTCTCATGAACATTGATATTAGCCAATGTGAGAGAGGCCTTTCGTTGATTAGACGTTGCCCTGGGTTCCTTTGTGACCTCACTGACTATTACTTTGCTCTTGGAGTGATCTATGTTGGTTGAGCACTCCTGGGAGGGCAAAAACAAAGAGACGGTTTTGTTGATTAGCATCAACCTTTCTCTTTTTAACACTTCCAGAAACTTGTTTTGAAAATCGGACTTTCATAGATCTCTGTTCGATTTAAATAAAACAGGGTGCCCACTCACACCTGATTGTCATCCCATTGATTGAGAACATCTGACTAATTTTACCTTTAAATTACCTGGTTATCCTAGAAGTTCACACCATTTTGCCACTCACAAATATGTAGTAATGGATCACTGTCCTCAAAAAATTAATGACCAAGAATAATAATTTTCTCATTTATTCAACTGGGTTCTCTTTATCTACTTTTAGGACTGTGAAAATCCGATGATGTTTCAGGTCATATTTATGCATAAATATAGACAATTCTAAAAGGTTCAAACTGTACGTCCATAAAGGTCAAAACGATTATCAGCACATCAGATTTTGGATGATGTCAAAGACAATTAAATTATGTGTGATAACCTTGAAAGACTAGTAAATCCCTCAAATCTGAAGACGCGTTGCCTTTGAGCGATTGAGTATAACACAGCAATAAAAAAAACAAGGCAAATTGTGCATACAGTATATCAAAATGTGAACATGATAAATCAATGCATTTAATGAATCAAAAGATCCATTGAATTCTATACATATCTGCTTGGCAGATTGTTATAGATGGAAAAATAACCAAACTAAAAATAAAATATATTTTCTCTGCCTCTTTTTATAATAGTTTCTTTTTTATCTGGTAACATACATATTTAATACAGAGCTATGCACTAGGTTAGCGGCTAGTAGAACCTCAGTCCAATGCTCTGATTCAGCAGAAGCCGTTGCTGGGTCAGCTTGGCTCTCATTCAGTTCATATTGGATTATATTAATCTAATGTCAGCACGTTTCATATTTCGACAGTTAACCTGCCTCACAAAAGATTTCCGAAACATCTCAATAACTCAGAAGTGCTCTGATACGGAACTTGGTACATTTAATCTGAATTACCATGACAACTATGTAGAACTGTCAAGGAAAAAGTGTTTCATTTATTCGGAATTGAGGTCTGCTGATTTCATAGTGCCTACACTACAAAATCACGTGTCAGCGTACATTTGAAGGTGAACTAAACCTTTAAGGTTTATTTATTTCACATTAAAAGCAGAGTACTGAGAGGCACACTAGTCTGAAGGGAAGGGGTTAACTTAGGTGTTTGTTGAAACCACGTTTGAGGATACAGCAGCTCTGTATTCACCGAACAAATATATATGCAACACGGAAAGTGTTGGCCCCGTGTTTCATAAGCTGTAAAACATTTCAGGGATCTTTTATGCGCTCAAGAAATTTACACCAGACATAACAAATTTTTTAGATACTCTGGATCAACGTGTACAACAGCGTGTGCCAGCTCCCACCAATATAGAGCAATTTTGCACAACCACTGAAGAGTAATGGGGCATCAATACACAGGACACAGTGAACAACACCCTGATCATCTGTGTTCAAATGTTGCACTGCATGAGGTATGGTATCTTTGTACAACAGATGCCTTTCCTGTTGTGAATTCCACAGACTAGGGCCTAATGACTTCAATTCAACTAAACGATGCAATGTACTCAAAAAGTGTATATATTTGCTCAGTGTAGCTCCCATTATAGTGAACAAATGGACAGACCCATTGAAGCAATTTTGATTTTTAAGTAGTTCATTTTCTCAATGAATGAAATTAAATTGCTCTCAATGGAGCTGTCCACGCTGTAATGACACGTATTGGCCACTAGAGGTCTCTAACATTGTCCATGGTTGAAACACCAACTAACTCTTCACCCCTTAGCTTTAAACTGGTGTCAGCCAGCCATCAGTCTCTCTTCCTCCTATTGCCTGCACGGTCTGTCAGTCACTCAGGATGACCAGTAACTACAAGGATAGGAAAGTGAAGCAACATGGTAGCTTATTCCCATAAAGTGACATTTCAAAAAGAGAAAATACAATCTAAAAGCTAATACGGTATCTTAGATAACAGCTTGTCTTTAGGACATGTCATAGCATATCAAGTATAATATATAAAGGATAGAAAAAGAAGTTTTTGCTTTCGAATAATTACATTTTTAACGTGCCTTCCCTCTGATCTAATATAACTACTTAAGAACTGAGATTGGGATTACGACACCTCAGTCAGTTGCCCTAAAGTAGAATTTCACTTTCAATTTTATAACGTGATGTTACATGGTTCCTCAAACTGACTGAAGTCCACAGATTACTTTTCTTTAAACGGCCTGACAAACTTTAACTAACTTGTGAACACAATGAACGCGAAGATGAATTATAATGGGGCCCCAAATTAACTCCATATTGTCTGATTTTATTTCATTGTGATTTTACCATCTGAAAGAAAAACATGCTCACACACCCTTGTGTTACTTTTATAGATTATTTTTGATAGCCATTACAGTGAAGTAACATAATACTATCACAGAATACATAAGCATGGCCAACGGTTTCTCTGGGTCCAAAGACTACTTTCAGCATGAGAAACCTTATAACATCACATTGAAATACATTTAATAGTTATGGTTAAAAGCTAAAAACAAATGCTTTGGGTACAGCTAATAACTACCCTAATAATAATAATAATCACATATAAATAAGGCCCACCTCGAAAGCTACCAAAACTCTCAATTTCTTTGCATATGGACAGAACTTTATCAAATCTAAGACTTCAGGGTTAGTTTAATAATTTGTGAGCAATAATATCATAAGCATCTGATTTCACTGTAGACATACGTAATCAGCTTGGGTAGTACTAAAAGTGAATAAATCTTATGGCTTCCGGAAATCCCTCAACGCTTCCTGACTCACTTATTCTCCCATGTTGAAAAGGAAATAAAAGGGGACGGAGTCACAAGTGATACAAGGAATACTGACACAGGGAACATTGAATTCTGGGAATGTTGAAAGAGGAGGGATGGAGGGCAGAGCTTCCAGTAGTGTGAGGCACACACCCAGGGACAACGGGCCATGATTACAGCACCCTGGCAGGGGTCCCTTATGCTTGGCAGTGGGTGTGCATGGTTCCCTAATTACCTCTTTATCCTCTAGACCCACACTGACCCAAGCACACACTGGACATTTCATGGACACAAAGAACCAGGCTGTCCCTGCACTTCTGGAACAGTCTAACAGACAAGCTGGGGGGCAGGGAGGGGGTGAAGTTAGCAAGGGGAGGTCTTGTGGGACAAGAATGTATTGAAGATGACCCCAGAAATGACTGTATAAAACAATGAAATACTTGAGTTATGCTTAAACATGACCAAAATCCTGCAGCACTTAAGTCCGGACTGAAGCCACTAGGGCAAAACCGCGTCTCCAATCTTTCTATACTTTGAAGCTAAATAAAGCATAAATAAACAAGCATTTTAACATTTTCGGTAAAAAGAAAGTAGGCGTTCAAAATAATGTACATCTCTGTAGAGCTTAGTGCTGTTATTCTGTTAAAGTGAGGTATTGAAATCTATTTAAAAACACAAATATACCGCCCACTTTATCTAAAAACATTTTTACTAAGTATATTTATGTAATATAGCATTTGTGTGAAATAATAACATTTCTTATTTATTGTGTATACACAATAACTTGGTATTTCAATCATTGATATAGTCATTTTGTTCATCTTTAATAACTATGTCACTAATTTCTAACCCAACTGAAGCACTAGACGTCCCACACACGTATAACAGTCTGAATGATGGGTAATGTGGAGGGGGTTGCCTGACAGTCTCTTAGCCTATGGCATTACTTTTGGTCATCGTTTACAGTTCAACATTCCAACAGGCTCTACCTGAACTGCGACAAACTCCCAAACAAATGTTTGCATACACTAATATACCCAATATACTGTCTGAGTGTGTGTGTGTGTGTATATATATATATACACACACACAGACACAGACAGACAGACACACACCATGCACAGTCTTCCACCCCCCTAATCATTGTCCAGCACCTCTGTCTTGATGTCACTTCCTGTCCCGCCCAGGGCCAATCCTCCCCCCGCCTGCGTTGCCAGGGCGAGGATGCTATGATTGACGGCTGCCATCTCCACGGCCAGAGCGATGGGGTCCTGGTGCTCCAGGGCACTGCTGTTATTGGTGGAAGAGTCATCCTGGAGGGGAGGGGAAGACCAGGACACACCCGTCAGTCTGGAACCTTCTGTCCCCGCCACTTGGGCGTGACGTACTCCCGATAGCAGGGAGCGGCCAATTAGAGAGCTGGCACTCTGGGTTGAAAAGCCCCCCCTGCCCAAGCCGGGCCAAGCTGCCAGCCAGCTGGGCAGTAGGGTTGGCACCTGTAACCGCAAGAGGGGGAGGAGTCAGGGGTCATGTTTACACATCTCAATAGTCTAAAGCTGTGGTCTTCAAGCTTGAGGTCCTAATATGACGCATTACCACGCAAAACCACAGGCTACACTAGATCGGTTCAGTGTTTTAATTCAGACCTGTGATCAACACCAACCAAAAAAAACATTGGGACTTAGATTATGCACTTTCTATTGTTTTGCTTTCCACTCTTCGCTTTAGACTACTGAGATGCTCTTGTTTGTAAATAAAGGCAAACTGGTTAAATAGACGCCAAATGGTAGGCACGGTCAAATAGACGCCAACTGGTTAGCACGGTCAAAGAGACGCCAACTGGTTAGCACGGTCAAAGAGACGCCAACTGGTTAGCACGTTCAAAGAGACGCCAACTGGTTAGCACGGTCAAAGAGACGCCAACTGGTTAGCTCGGTCAAATAAGACGGCAACTGGTTAGCACTGTCAAATAGACGCCAACTGGTTAGCATGGCCAAATAGAGGCTAACTAGTTAGCACAGTCAAATAGAGGCTAACTGGTTAGCACGGTCAAATAGAGGCTAACTGGTTAGCATGGTCAAATAGAGGCTAACTGGTTAGCACAGTCAAATAGAGGCTAACTGGTTAGCACGGTCAAATGGAGGCCAACTGGTTAGCACGGTGAAATGGAGGCCAACTGGTTAGCACGGTGAAATGGAGGCCAACTGGTTAGCACAGTGAAATGGAGGCCAACTGGTTAGCACAGTGAAATGGAGGCCAACTGGTTAGCACAGTGAAATGGAGGCCAACTGGTTAGCACGGTGAAATGGAGGCCAACTGGTTAGTACGGTGAAATGGAGGCCAACTAGTTAGCACGGTGAAATGGAGGCCAACTGGTTAGCACGGTGAAATGGAGGCCAACTGGTTATCTCAGTAAAATGGAGGCCAACTGGTTATCTCAGTAAAATGGAGGCCAACTGGTTATCTCAGTAAAATGGAGGCCAACTGGTTAGCACGGTGAAATGGAGGCCAACTGGTTAACACAGTGAAATGTAGGCCAGCTGGTTAACACTTTGCATTATCAAAAGCATGCAGACATGAAGGCTGTTTCCCAAGACTTAAAGTAATCTAGCCTTCTCACAAATATTCCCGTAAAGAAAAGGTTCTCTAGGAAATATGGTGTCCACTTGGCGTATAACACATGAAACAGTAAAACAGTCATCTTAATAGCAGTAGATCTACCTGTGTGGGAGAAGACAGGTCTATCCGGCTGACACTGAAAGCTCTGGGCACGGCTCTCTTCTCAAACAGAGGGACGTCACAGCCCTGTAGAAATATAAACATATGAGGCAATGTTTTCAACCACCCCTTTAAATGTGGAATGGTCTTGGCAACAAGATACTAAACAAACTAGGATAGACCATACTATTACATTTTCTCAGGGGTTCTCTCTCTTTGGTGTATCACAGACCACCATGGTCTTGGACACCAGATACAAGAGAAGGTACAAGGGGGTGGACTTTTTCACTTTAGATATGGTAGATATAGATATGGTAGATATAGATATGGTAGAAACCTGGTCAGGAAAGTCATTCCCATCAATGTCATCGCTGTTTGAATGTCCTCCAGGACTCTGGACGTCAATCCCGTGGCTTTCAAGGATTGCTGCTTCTTCGGAAAAAACAGACCTGGCCATAACATATCTGAGCTCTGCACACTCACATACAGTCAAAACAGACCAGGCTATAACATTTCATACATTTTTTACTAGTGATATGTAGTTTTGTTTTATACCCCAGCAATGGATGTGTAATGAAACTATGACAAGAATTCAGACTCATCTTTAATTTGAGGATATTTACACCCATAAAATGTGAACTGTGGAGGAATTACTATCTTTTTTCAGACATAGTCCCTCCATTTTGGTAAATGGTAAATGGACTGCATTTATATAGCGCATTTCTGACCAACAATGGCCACCAAAGCGCATTACATTGCCTCACACTCACCCATTCATTCACACATTCATACACCGACAGCGGTGTCAGCCATGCAAGGCGCCAGCCAGCTTGTCGGGAGCAACTGGGGTTAGGTGTCTTGCTCATGGACACCTCGACACTTGGTCAATAGGACCCGGGGATCGAACCACCAACCTTCTGGTTGCTAGACAACCTACTTGACCCACTAAGCCACTGCCGCCCAACAGTTAGATATTTTCTGGCCAGGTGTGTTAATGCATCGTTAGTTCATCTAGAAAAGAGCTAAAAGGGTCTAGAGGTGATTCTCGCTGTAGCATTAGCAATTAGCTATTGCTGAAGAGTATAAGTGGCAATACAAGTAAAACAACCCATCGTGAGGCATACAGATCTGTATAAATTGATATTTCAAATCAACTAAATAATTGGTACATTGTTAAGAATTAAAAACGCACTGGTGAGCTCAGCAAGGGCAATTGATCTAGAGCCATCTCTTTTTTGAAGAGCAACCACATTTTAGAGAAGTTGTAGGCTTAGATGTGTCAAAGAGTAGCATATGTTTCACAAAGAAAATTAACCTGTACCAGACTGATGGAAACAAAAAGGAACTGCTCATAATCCAAAGGATATTACCCCATCAGTAAAACACACAGAGGTAGGAACTGCTCATAATCCAAAGGATATTAATTACCCCATCAGTAAAACACACAGAGGTAGGAACTGCTCATAATCCAAAGGATATTAATTACCCCATCAGTAAAACACACAGAGGTAGGAACTGCTCATAATCCAAAGGATATTAATTACCCCATCAGTAAAACACACAGAGGTAGGAACTGCTCATAATCCAAAGGATA
>JACXGM010010104.1:0-26690 GCA_016801145.1 Umbra pygmaea | reverse complement strand
TACATTGCTGTCATTAAATTTATGTTCAGGTTTGTTTAACTAACATGTAACACCATTTTAGTTATATTTGTATTCAAGTTGCAAATTAGCATTGCAATAATAATTATAATAATAAATAGCCTACAACTTCAAAAGACATGCTGCTTTGCCGTTGACAAGGCTCTTTGTTTGCATCAAATCATTTCATGGCACATTTCACGCCTTTTGTAGTCCCCGTAAATCCAGTGCAATCTATGTCTGCCCATTAAAGGCCTACCCCAGTAAATCTAGGCTATATGTCTCCGTGGGCATATGCGTTCTTAAAATCGTTGAACAGCTGCTGAGCAAAATTCTTGTTGACATTAACACAAGGTGTTTTCATCATCATCTGTATCATTATCACTATCGTTATCATGTTACTCTTTTACTCATTATGTTACTTTTTTCTTTTAAGTAGCCTCCTAACAAACCAAAATACAATAAAAATATTAAACAATATTGATAATGAACGAGAAAGGCTTAGATCTTCATCTCCCTTCTTTGCTGAGCAGCACGCAGCACGTGAGTTAGCGCGTTGACATTATGATTAAAGTTGACCATTTGTAATGTGTCCGGGCCCCCGTAGAAATGAGTAACGCGGGATAATGCGTTAGAACCGCGAATTTAAGCCCCGCAGCTGCAGGGCCAGACATGGTCAGTGAGAGAGGGGAGAGGAGGTGAAGATTGGGCGCGCCCCCACCCTCTAATCAATTAGTCAATCAATTAGCAGGCCTCCACTCCATGCGCCTGTGTGAGGAAGATTAGCTGCATTAATGATCAAATTAATTCTTAATCGTTGATAATTAACGTGGAATGAGTTTATTATTTTCTGGTGAAAAAAACTGTTAAGAGTTCTGCATTCAAGTTTTGTGTACTACAGTACGTTGGATTATGTGAAAAATGTACCATAACGTGAGTAATGCAGTAGTATCTTTTAACGAATCATTACTGAAAGAGGTTTTATATATATATATATATAGGCTATATTATATATATATTATATATATATATATATATATTATATATAGGCTATATATAATATATCAAAACTCCAAATCCATTCACGAGTGAAATAATTCAATTATTACTTGCCTACTAAAGTGTCATCGCGACAATACATTGTCTTGCAAATGATGTGCCAATAAGAACACATCATCAGGATGTGCTGTTCAAAAAAGAAGAAAAAATAGAAATCAGTAAAATAATATTTTCACCTATTTCCGATTTCCCGACTCTATTCACATAAAATGTATCAGGCAAACATATTATTTAGCTTAATACATCTAAAACATACACATCAAACAAAATTCAAATTAACTTTTTACTACACACAAAACTGACTGCAGCAAGAGACATGTTAATCCAACATCTAAACAAAAGATGGTTGATATTATTCATGCAAAACTTTTGTGCCTTATTCCATTCATGCCAGCGAGATATGTAATCAATTGAAGTAGGCTTATTTTTATAGCCTGTGATTTGATTTGTACTATGAGGCCTATTTGTTTAGCTTTACTTTAAAATATTAAGAAGGAAGTATAAACTGAAATAATCGACAGCCTGTAGCTATTAGCCTGAGTTCTGCTCATCCTATCTCCGTACATCGACATGAGTTTGAAAATTCCGGGCTTAGTTTGAGCACGTGATTGGCCCACTCGGAGCTTACCTACATGCAAATGAGACAACGCCACAATACTGCCTTTAGTCCAGAGCGCGTGGATGTAGACCAGGAATACATTCATGTTCCCTGAGCTCCAGGAAAAACAACTCAAGCCCCCTTAACTTATAAAAAGGTTTCTTATAAAGTAAATTTTCCAAACTATTTAACGCCAACGGTGTGAGCAGGCATATTCACAGACCAATACTGCGAAAAGCGAAAAAATACATCACAAAAAAACATATAGTCTACCCTCACTGTTATGAATCGAAGATGAGTACCACAGAAGACAGCGGAAGCAAGTGCTCGTCGGCCCCGATTTCCAGCTTTAGTATTCAGTCGATATTGGGCACGGCGTCGGAGAAGCCACGTACGGGGGCAAAGGAGAGTTCCAAGGGATTGCATTTGGCGAGAAAGCGCTCCCTGTCCGTGTCGTCTGAAGAGGATTGCAGCGGTGGGGAGGACTCAGCAGACTGTTTCTGCTCGATTCCTAGTCACAGCGAGCCATGCAACCAACATCAACCACTTAATTTTTCATGTTTAGGTGAGTGGATTATTTCATGTAGTTTGCGTTAAACGGAAATGTTTGTTTTTTATTTTAATTAATTATTAATGTGGTCTTTGAAAATAGTTAAATTCGCTATAATCTGTAATCGCTATAATCTGGAAAAAGGAACTGTAGAGACCATACAATCAAATGACGCATATACATATTCATATAACAATCAGCATTAATTACTATTGGCACAACATTCGTGTACTAGCCTAGGACTAATGATAAACGAACCTTTGCTTTTTTACAAACTTCTGCAGACTTCGCCTAATTTAGACACATTAGGTACTTTTAGTTTAAGATTATAAATTTAACAAAAACTATTAATCTATTTGCGACTACAGATATAGGCCTATCGGCTTTCACTTCACAATATGTAATGTGTCGTATTAATGCCACATCAGTGAACAGGAAAAAGGTCAACAAAATAACAATGTTTCCCCGTCATTCTGTTTAATCGAGTCTAATAGGCTAATTGATTTAACATGTATGCACAATGACTGCACTACATTTTGTCAATTGAGCGTTAAATGTAACCGGATGTAATTAATATCGTGCACAAGGCATAGTATTCAATTGTCTATTTAAAAGGCCACTTACAACCTTTTAACAGTCGATGGATGAGTCAAAGTTCATAATTTGACTATTGTACCCGAGTATCGTAATGTTGTTAATAGGGGTGTTCTCAAACCTCTGAAGGCAAAAAAGCATTAAAAAATAAGGGTAACCAATTTCATACACTCTCGAATATTAGAACACATTAATTAAAGGATCTATGACATTATGTAATGCATTTATCTTAAATGCAGGCCTTCAATATTTATCAGTTTTGGTAGTGGGAAATCACTTATTTATCTTACTTCTTACGCATTTTTGTTACCCCCATACAGGTACAACAAAGGGACTTATTTCAGCACATGACGGGATTGCACGGCGACCGCACTTGACACAGCCATTGCTGCAGGATTACAAAGAGGAACAAGAGAGACCATGCAATCCAATGTCGCCTATTTCCGAGGAGAGACAGACAGAAGGTGCGGACAAGCAGAATTCGTCCAAGAAAAAGACTCGTACCGTCTTCTCGCGGAGTCAGGTGTACCAGCTCGAGTCTACGTTTGATATGAAGAGATATTTGAGCAGCTCAGAGCGAGCCTGCTTGGCATCAAGTCTACAGCTAACAGAAACTCAGGTGAAAACGTGGTTTCAGAACCGCAGAAACAAATGGAAGCGACAACTGTCTGCCGAACTTGAGGCTGCCAATATGGCTCACGCCTCCGCACAGACATTGGTCGGAATGCCACTTGTTTTTCGAGATAGCTCTCTTCTCCGGGTACCCGTTCCAAGATCTATTGCTTTTCCAACGCCCCTATACTACCCGGGCAGCAGCCTACCAGGGTTACCATTGTACAATCTGTATAACAAGATTGAATATTGATCCAATGCCTGTGATGACAGTACACAAAAATAACACGTCTACATTACAGTACATTCTTATAAATGTATGGCATAACTCAGTCATGTCTATTATATCATTTTATTTGTTGAAAATATATATTTCTTATAATGCAGCCATTATATGTTTAACAAGAAAGCAACAAGCTTCTCTAAATGTATAAAATACACCATGTGTATAATAGCCTAATTATTTTGTATCTTAATTTTGCGTACTTTCCCCCTCATAACAAGTAATATTGTGGGAATTTAAACACTGCAATACAGATGCAATCAAGTGGACGGTTGTCCACATTGGAATGTTTGCTAAAATAATTTTGGATGAATTCAAACATCGTTTTCAATTTAATGTGAATATGAAATATTGAGGTCCAACTTCCCTACCTTAATTTGTTAAAATACCATAAGAAATTGGGCAAATACATTTGGGGATAGAGAATTGCAAACTCGTTTCTTCCATTTGGGGAATATTTGTTTTTACTGTAATCATAGGCCTACCAAATAACGCTCTCATTTAATAAATTTTATATATCAATGAAATATGGTTTTGGATTTATTGTAAATGGTCTTATTTCAATATTTATTTTGACACTTCAACTGTGGCATTTAATCCAGTCTTTGAAAATCTGGTAATGAATTGTATATGTTTATTAAAAATACTTATTTCGCACATCAGTTAAAATATTGCTCAATAGATTAATATTATTTCTTTCAATTTTTTTTACATGGGAGTTTCAATCCTATCACATCCAGTTGACCAAGCCCTCTTTAATAAACATGAATTGCAAATAACTTCGCCTCTAAAGGTTAACAGAGATAGTTATACGTCTACAATAAGACACTGCTTTTTAATATTCAACTTATATTTGGCAAATATGAACAATACACAGTAGGCTATACAGTATATTGTTGTATTTCCCATATTTTTAAATATGTTACAAACAATGTCTTATGAAACAAATTATAACAGTTGGCTACTGTTTTAAATATATGTATACATATAAGAGGCTTGAGGTGTAGCAGTATTATTGGCTGCAGATATGTTATAATTTACCTATCTTCAAAGATGGTTATAGGTACTCAATGGGCCAGTCCCTTTTATAGTGGTTTAGGGCCCATGGTTCATGCTTATTTTGTTTTTAGCATAGACAGTTAAGCATTCTGGGTGTCATTATTCCAATTGGTAAATAGGTATGGACATCTATAGGTGAATCATTTATAAAAAATAATATATAAATCAATTGAGAAATAATGAAATGAAGAATAAGTAATGGGGACAAAGCTGTACACAGTCACTCTTTAGAGTTAGGGCAAACCAACTAATTCCATTCAGTAGGCTATTAGGGTCTGTTTTGTCCAGTTACAGAAGAGAAACAAGTCATGTGATCTATTAATGTATTGTCTAATCACAGTAGTCAAATGTTCTGTTACCTTGACTTGAATGTAGTTTTTGTAACCTGATATTCAAGACTCTATCTTACATTTCGCATCACTTCATTATCCATTATTCCTGAATCGCCCAAACAAAAAAGTAAAAAAGTGGACGTGGCTAATGTTTTAGGCGCTTGAACCAGGAAAGGTTTTGGTAGTCTTTGAAACAAGTTATACTATGCATTTCATAAACAATTTCAGAAGATTATAGGTTATAGAATAGACATATTTCTAATGCTATTATTTAATTAGTAGTATCTGCTTCTTAACATCCCCTAATTGATTACCTATAATGAGAAATCCTTTATTTAAGTGTCATGGTTTAGACAAACACTAATTTGTCATATTTAATAAAATGTTTAACCCAGTGCCCTCCTTAACCTGTTATAGAAATGCTACAACATCAGCAGGCAACCTATAACATGTAGGGTCATTCTAAAATTAAAAGAAGAGAAATGCAGCAATCTCTTTGTAAGTTGCAGGTGCTTTTTAAACATAGGCCAGCCACCATTGGTTACATTACAAATGCTTGCTACTTTGAGATCCTGGTTTTGATATGGTGTAACACTTTGAGTGCAAGCCCAATTAGTAGCAGTTCCATTCCCTATTGTAGCAATAGGTTTGTATCACAAAGGCTATTAGGTAATACAAATAACATAGTAATTCAAGATTCAAGCTAACTTCATTTCAACTCAGGTCAATTCATGAAATGAATTCAATTTAAAGCAATGTAACACATCTATTTGGAACTTAGTCACTTCAAACATCAGGTCTAGAGAAACATGCTAATCTACATTTATTTTGCCTTACCTCCAGGCTACCATTCACCTACATACTTCACATGGAGAACAGTTTCATATACAGTTGGTGTTTTTGCATCTTCTATGTACGGCCCAATTAAACCACAGGTACACGTACCCACAGATACATTTACATTTTTCTATTGATGTGCAGACCAGAAAACCACAAACCGCTGTTCTCTATCCACTACACCTGAACCATCTAATTTCTAAAACTAATCCCAATCCCAACAATAACCCTAATTGCAGGTTTTACCCTAAACCAAATGCTTGAGCAGGAATTTTCTCAAATTCATGTTTCAAGTTTATTTGTGACATGTACAGAAGACAGCAGGTGTTATTGCATGTACAGTGAACATCTTGAAGTTCTTTGTGGGTTATCCATAATCCAACCCAACCACCCAAAATTCGATGAAACCATGTAGCAGAAAAAAACAACAACGAATTCCTACTTACCATACCCCGATCATAACCCTACATGTCTACAGTATACCAAACCGCTAACACTAACTCAATTGTCACTTCAACCCTTAACCTAACCTCCAAACCAGGAACCTGTTTTACGTTCACACACACACGTGCACACACACGTGCACACATGCCCTGTGGTTGATAGGTAGTGGTAAAACAGTGTTATCAGACAGATTTTCTTGGATGTTATTGCTTACAGCGTACAAGATTCCTCTCTCTATTTCCTCTCTCTCTCTTTCTCTATCTCTCTGCTAATGGCTCCATTACCAGCAGCATCATCACTAGTGAGGCTCCGTTGCCCTGCAGATTATTCCTGACCCAATTCCTGCAACAGCCGCCCCGTGTTCTGGGCAAATGGATTGCGTTAGACAACAGAAGTGATTTATGGGTAACTCTGACACTGGCACAGAGGTGCAGGGGGATGAATTTGTGACAGATAGGAGAGGCAGAGAAAAGAGAGGACGAGACAGAACGGTCATGAAAAGGAGCAATAGCGTTGGGTGAATGAAGCTGTTTATTCGTTTCACAGCGGTCATTATTCCATCAGGTTTGACGGTAATACACCACTTTCCTGGATGGATGTTTGCACACCGCTGACTTGAGGGAAATCTGCATGATCTGTCACCATGGGTTGTTTGATTTACAGGAGAGAGAAAGGTTTGGAGGGGCTGAGTGGAGCGAGAGAGAGAGTGTAAGAGAGTCAGAGGGGCTTGTGTTATGTATCACCTAAATGGCAGGTATGAATTACACATTTTAATAGTGGGGCAATGAAAATGATTTGAAGTGGTTTAAACGACAAAGAGACAGCGACTGGCATCGCAGTGAAGATTTCTTGAGATTATGTGTTGTGCCTTAGGATTCATCAACCCTGCCTGTAAAGTGAAAAGCAAGTGTAATTTACTATGTGGATAATTTATGGGAAGTATAATGGTACCTGTATAGCCTATGCAGAGAGAGGGTAAAGAATAGAGAATGGGCTAAAGGATTACCAAGATATTTATTTCATTTAAAGAAGAAAATATCCACACTACAGGATTCCCAATGTTAACTTTTGACTCAGTGTTTTCCATGTGCAAGTCCAAAAATGCCTACAAATTAAGACATTTTTTTAATATACACTGTTAAAGAATACCGGTAATCCAACATGGGTTCTTCATTTGACCCCGATTGTGACACATTTAGAATCCTCATTGGAAAAGGATCTAGGTATATGCATAAATATGGTTCTACATATAATCAAAAAGGGTTCTCACTGGAAAAAGGTACTTCTTGGAACCATATAAAGGGTTCCCATATGGGGATCAATAAAGAACCTGTTTTGTGTCAACCCAAACATAAAAATTTGTCATTAATTATAATTATAATGTCAACCAGATAGCTTTCTTTTGTTGAACCCAGCAATTCAGGCCTGTGGACAAGATTACATTCTAATTAAATACCAAGCAATAATATTTAAGAATTCCTTCCTCATTGAGGCACTTATTACCAAGCATTTGTTTTCCAGAATCGACGTGTGTCTCCCCATATAGTTGTCAGAGGGAAATGTTATAAAACGTAACACATTGAAGAGATGCAGGGCCCGTGGCTGCCTCCAGACAAGAGTTTTAAAAGCAATCGCAATGCATTAAGCCAGACAACTCTCAAGACCAGTTTTGCTCCTTAAATGAATTTGAGGAAGGCATAACGAGGTTTTTGAGGCAGGCCTGTCATCCGCCGCCCTTTACCAGCTCCCTGTATTTATGGCCTAATGGTTAAAAAGGAGAGCTTGAGCCAAAAGTAATATTTCATGATTCTGTTTTATATCAACTGGAAATGGAGGGGCTGAAGGAAAATTGTGTTTGCCCCCTCCTTTTTATGAAGACAAAAATACTGCCATTTTGCCCATGCCCAGATGCACAACACACATTAAGGGGGAAATGGTAAAGCAGTAGTATTTCTATGGCAAACAACGTTGGCCATGAATCGGCTATTATTTCTGAAAATGTCTGAGTTAAATTAAAGGATTATTGTTAAAATATTTGAAAATGCAGCACTTTGTCCAGGTGCAGGGGCATGAGTCCAGCCTTCTCTAAAACATACTAGGCACAATAGATGTCTATTTTCCATTTGTATGGGAAGGAGAATTATCTATGGGTGAGAGTGGGATATGTGGCTCATTTGTTATATTCTGCATAGCACTTCTTTCTGACAAAGATATCAAAAATATTTCATGATTTTGTGTATCCCTGGAGATACAGTACCTTCCATAAGTATTGGGACAGTAAAGTCAAAACTGATGTGTTTGCTGTAGACTCAAGGAAAATGAAAATGTGATTTAAAGATAAGTTTACAGACTGTCATCCTATATTTCTGTTTATTTCAACATTCAACTACGAATAAGAGCACTTTCTGAGTTCTATTCCCAGTATTGGGAAATTTGGCTCACAGTTGTGTCTCACTTAAAACTTGTTTTGCTTTGGACTCTTACTATGAAAGAAAAGCAAGCAATGCTAAAAGAAAATAAACTAATTTTAAACCATAGCAAAACATTTGGGCATAGCCAAATCAACAGTTTGGAGTGTTCCAAAAAAAAGAAAACACTGGTGCCTTCAGCAGTGACCAGGTTGTCTAAGCAAAAAACAACATTTGATGACCGAAGAATATCCGAAACTGAGGAAAACAACTGTAGAACAAGGCACCAGTAAACATGTTGTCCCCCACTTTTGCTGTTCATGGAAAATCCGTCAACATATATTATATCTTCTTGAGTAATACAGAGTTGTTCAGAAATAAACTAGTGTTGTTTTGAATCTTTAGATTAATTCACAGACAGTTTACGTAGCTTAACACCTATTAATTTTTTTTTGTTATACAGTGGTTTTTAGATTATAAATAAAATTCACTGTTGTGTTGAATGAGTAGGCACATTTCCTTACAAATATGAAGGATTGCCCCAATCTGGGACCAAACTCACGACCTTTCGGATTCAAAGACTACCACCCTACAGTTACACTCTGTCAGAAGAATCTGAGGCATGTAAGGAAATTTATCAGAATACAACTATGCAAACACATGTTAAGGGACATTTAGGTCTCTCAGTGTGCTAACCAACATAATTTAAAAAATGCTCGTTGTCAATAGTAAGATGATTTACCAAAGTCTGGGCCAGACATTCGTAGTAGGGCCAGCGATATATTTTGTGGTGGAAAATAAGTGTTAGTGAAATAAACAATAACAACCTCCAGATGCTTCGGGCAAAGTATCACAATTTACTGTTTGCAACAGACTTTGGTAGCAGAATTACAAAGTTTCACTGCAAGATGCAAACCTCTAAACAGCACCAAAAACAGTAAGGCCAGATTAACAGTTGCTAAAAAGTACAGACATCAGCCAGTACAGTTATGGAACAGAGTTGTATGAAAAGTCGAGATAATGGTGAACTTTCATCAAAGTGATGGGAAGGCAAAATGGAAAGGATAAAATCTACAGATCTGTGCATAGTGGAGGTAGGTTCATGGCATGGGCAATGGGAATGCATTTCTGCCTCTAGAATGCACGGGCTCAATAAACTTTATTGATGATATAAGAAATGATTGCGGCAGCAAAATGAATTCAGAAGTGTACAGAAGCATATTGGCTACCGATGTACAAGAAAATACCAGCAGACTCATTTGGCAGCACTTCTCAAAACAACAGGACAATGACCCAAATCTTTGAATCACTTGTTCATATTCTTTGAGAGTACAGAAAAAATAGCAATTTTGACTTTAATGTCCCAATATTTATGGAGGGCTTTGTAGATTTAATAACTTATGTTTTAAAACATTTGCTTCAAAAAGTGTCTTTACACAACATCCTGAAAGGGGAAAATTAAGAATAGGGAAACGGTAAGCATATGGATACTTCTAAATTTTATATTTTTTACTACAATTTCAACATACAAGGGGTGGACAAAATGTAATGTAAACTTATATCCATTTGATAATGCTTTGCCTGATGCCTGAAAAAAAAAATACTTCAATTGTGGATTGGAGTGGGAAAATGCTGAAAAGGGCATTTATCAAATGACCCCATTCTTGCCTAAAGGGGTCTACATGGTCTATGCTGTCAGAGCAAACACAAGGTTGCATTGTCATTTTCTGTCATAAAGTGGGTATGTCATGCTACTACACAGACGTGAGCTACGTAGACCTGGGGCACCTTAAAAGAGTAACCAAATGCAAACAGATATGCTGGCAACTTTACCAGTATCTTCTGTGGTGCTGAAAAATGTGTTTTCGAGACACGTAATCCCTATTCTTACATCTGACCATTCATTATTGACTCTGCCACACATGCGATAGAAACCTCTGATAGATTTTATACACACCTAGGTGAATTCCTATGCTAGTTGAAACAAAACAATGCCATTGTCATGGTTCGTGCCTTGAAAACTAGACTCCACCCATCCCTACTAATCTATGTGTGTTATCTCTGGATGCGCTTTAAGGCTTCATTAGAAACTAAACACAGAAGGATCCAAAAGAACACCCAAACTACCTGCTCAAGCCAATATGTTTGTTGGTTCTCATCAATGAATCTGGATCCCAAACAACTTGTAGATAACGAAAAATATTGAGCCATTCTGACTGTTCCCAGATTGGGTTAGGTTTCTTCTGACCGGTCTTAGAAAACCATCAGGTTTGGGCCATACAACACGTGGTTATTTATAATTAATTTATTAGCTGTAATA
The DNA here is from genome assembly GCA_016801145.1 of Umbra pygmaea. Classification (NCBI taxonomy): domain Eukaryota; kingdom Metazoa; phylum Chordata; class Actinopteri; order Esociformes; family Umbridae; genus Umbra; species Umbra pygmaea. The sequence goes on along the minus strand of JACXGM010010104.1, from coordinate 15,597 downwards.
CCATGATTGATTAAAGACAACCTATTGTATAATGACTCTGCAGTCATTATTGATATGTCATTATTGATATGTCTGCAATGACAGGCGTGTCTTAGACTGAAATGTATAGCGACCGATGGTGCAGCGTTGTGAGTCAGTTAGAGTCATCTGGCAGTAAGAGCCCACAGCCTTGCAACAGTTGTTTCACATCTTCTTGGTCCTTCCCCTTTTCCTAACCACGACCCCCCTATCCGAGAGGAGTGGCAAAGATAAAGCATGTCATTATTCTATTAAAGGCCTACAATTTTTGTAATGGGACTTGCAGCAGTCGACAGAAGTGCAGGCAGCTTCTTCAATATCCTGGACATTATTTGCTCGTTTAGTTAAATGATGTTTCTAATTCCCTGATAATTGCTTGTAATGAGGCTGTCTCTCTCATTTTGATGTGGCTTCATCTTAATACAGAATGTCATCCTTTTTAAGGATAATTACCTCTCATAAGGCCAGGGAGCGAGGCTGGGGTTTGTTGTGTGCTGCACATATGGCAAATTGGCTTGTTTCCTGCCATCTTGTCTTCCCGCAAATTGGTAAATTAAGTTTCTCGGCTGAGGCATTAGAACTGTTAAGTTTGCTTTCCCGGCTCCCTTAAATGATCGGGTAGGCTGACAGGGAGATGCCTGTTTTGAAATATTATTTACTTTTTACTTCATATCTTGATGCTATTAGATTTCTTACCAGTAGAGAAGGTCACACTGAAAGCATTTACACCTTTTATAATTTCTATACGAACAGCTGGAATAGGATGACATTTGCCATACACGCCTGAGATTTACAGCTGGTATTAAAATGTGTGCAATCTGTCTGCATTGTATCTACATTGTGTTCGGATTCCACTTTTCTATCTCATTGATGCAGAATCGTTTGTGGTTCCAATTCAACTGGCAAATGAAATATGGCCTATATATCATAGAATTGGGATGCTTTTTCCAATTGTTTTCACCGGTCCATTATTTTTTCATTTTAAAATCTTGTAAGTCAACCATTGTTAACATATATATGAGCAGAGCAGGCCAGAATTTATGCCCTCAAATATCTTGGATGTGGATCATGGAATGCAAATTTACAAAAATAAACTAAACTGTGCAATTTCATAGCAACTTTATTAGGTTACAGTGCATTATTGTACCTTAAGAACAAGTCGATACATTTTATAATTTCAGTGGCAGAAACACATTTTTCAGGTTTATCACTGTCTGCACAAATGTTTCTGGTGGTTTTACATTCTTAACAGTGTTTCTCAAACACAGGTTTTCCGACAGTTACCGGTCCAAGGAAATGCTGGTCAGTCAGTATCATATCACCCATTAAAATGCCTTCATAAAACTGGTAGTGGTATTTATTCATGGAAGTGAAGAGAACCCAGGCTTCCTCATATACTAAAACTAATAAAAAAACAAAATAATTGGTTTGAGCCTGACTGAGGGTTCCTCCAGCATGAGGCAGCGCAAATTGGCATAGTGCTGCCTGGGATTTGGATCAATAATAAAACTTTCTACCTTGCCATGTCACTGTCCAGTGTAAATTCAATCACAGAAGCATAGTTGGTGTGCGTAATCCTCCCGGACATGACTAGGGTGTTGGAGAAGCATTGCGGAAAAAATAATCATCAGGCTCTGCAACATGTGGTTTAATGAACCATGTGAGTTCCCTTCACTATCCCGCATCTGTCCAAGGAGTTTGCGGAGCAGCAGACAAAGCAGAAAATTGGGAGGGAAGAAAAAATGGGAAAAATATTTAAATAATTTTTTTCAAATCTGTTTTCATAATTTTCCTTCAATTTAGTAGGTGGCTGAATCTCTAAGAGATGAGGTCATCCTAAGGTATGAAACAGCACCCCTCTACCACATTAGGTGCTGGCCATGAATTTCATGTTGTCTGGCAAAAAAAGGGAAAAGAGTTATGGCCATTTCTTGCCCATACTTTGTTGAATGATGTGTGTTACTGTTGAGAATACTGCAAAACTTTCTGTTTTTCTCTTAAGTTGCCTACTAATTCAAAACAGCACTGCAATGTCCTTCTAAACAACTCTGTATAACTCAAGACGATCTAAATGCATTTCCCCATGAACAGCAAAAGTTTACAACATGTTTACTATGCCTTGTTGAGATTTCAATTTGGTTTACCTACTTTTCCTTTTTTGGGGGGTATTATTTAGGCAGGTTTATTACCATTTTGAGAATATGGTAAAGGACACGTTTTCTTTAACTTTTATCACAATTTGCGCCAGTGTTGGTGTAGTAATGGTTGAAGCTCCCGACTCTGCTAACAAAAGGGGGTTTGAGCCCCAGCTTGGCCGGCTGTCTGTGCCCTTCCTCTCTGTCTCCCCCTATCTGTCTCCCTGGGATCTGCCTTCTCCACATCTGTCAATAAAAAATGAATTCAAAAAATAACCCTTCCCCCCAAAAACAATGTCTCTTGACAATGTAGTAAAATTAAAAGAAATGGTCAAATTACAATGTATAATAAAAAAACAATGCAATATGTAATTAAAAGAAATGTAGTACATGTATATACATAAGTAACAGTGCATTGAATAGTTGTGTGATGAGGATGATGAAAGTGAATTGTCCATAATGTTTATGCAGATCAGAATAGATGTGCAGGATTGGTTGACACACTTTAAAGAAAAAGGATGGTTTGTATTCCAGATTTTATTTTTAAAGTGTAAAATGTATGAATTGAGAACCCACTCTGAAGTAGTTTGGTTGTACAGTACACAAATACAGGTAAAAATGTTTTCTTTAATATAAATTATGCTGACTATTGTTACTAGCAAATCCTACTAAATTTGGTTAGCTACTCAATATCTTAAAAATCAAGAGAAAAAAGAGTTGAAATAACACAGCAATATTTCTAGGTATATCACTGATTATGTTGTCATATGAATGCACTCAGGCTGACTTAATGTAATTTACACTGAGATGAGATATATAAACACAGTGTGCAAGATAATATATAAACAAGAAAATATTGGTCTGCTCCAGCAGGCCTTTTGTTGTCAATCTCTAAATGGCTAACAATACTGCAACCACAGCTTTGGGCGATGTGGCTGAGGGGTTTAATTTCTAAGTGCTGAAGTGTCGCAGACAGTTTGGCTCTACACAAGCCTGTTACATGACGATTAAAAAGGGAGAAAGAGTGCTCCCGCGGGCGGTCATGTACATTTTCCGAAACCACAAAAAGGTCTAACGTTTACACCCTGCTGCTGACATGACCTTCAGATGAGGTCTTTTCACTGTCTGATACTGTAACTCTCTGTCTGGAGAAATACAGACAGGAAGATATATATTTCATATCGGAGAACCCCTCTCTGTCCTGTTTAGTTAATGGATACTGCTATTACTGGGAAATATAGGACAATATGGTTCAATTGTATGTTTGTCTTTGGTTCCGGCTAGCTTAAAATCACTGAATCATCTAAATAATTAAATAAGCTTTGCGAACTATAGCAAACATGCTAAGCATTTACGTTCGCCTTTGTTCCTTCTGAAATTTAAAGTATACCATATGTAAATAAATAAAAATACATATTTTCCCATTGAAAAAAAAATCTATTTTCATCTTTGAGACTTTTTAAACCCTTAAGTACTCATTGTTTTTTGTTGACTGCTATCCGTTTGTTATGAGAGTGTGGTCTTTTGATTACAGATTTGGCTGTTCTTTGTAACAACCAAGTGATCTCATTTACCTCCAGGGAAGTTGGTCCACAGATAGATGATTCGTCAATGGTGGCTGAGACTGACTGCTGACCATACACACCCAGCAGCACTGAAAAACACAATGAGTAACACATTATCACCTGACAGCTAATTAGGGATGCATCCCCTAGAAGGGAACTTCACTATCATTGTAGGTTGAAGAAAAAGAAAGAGTCATTCAAAGCAACAACCCACCTGCAATATGAAATGTCTTGATATGTACGCATAACATTAAAATAGTCAAAATAAACGTTTACCTTGTGTTTAACCTGGTAATATCTGCAATCAATGTGATAAAATCCATATCGATCTGCTGCTTTGCTTTGTATAAGGCAAATGGGAATTTCTCTAGTGCCACAATTATGACATTGATTTCCAGTGTCAGTTGAAGAGTTGACAGCTGACAGTTACAGTAAAGATAAACTGCACTGTTCTTCTTCTGCCTTATCTCCCTAAGGAAAGGCTCTTTGAAAGAATCCCTACTATAGCAACACCTATCATGAAAATCCCTGTATGTTGGCCAATTTGTATGTGTGTGTGTTTGAGTGTGTGCGTGCATGAGCATGTTTGTGTGCATGTGTGAGGGACTTTATGTGTATACGGGGACCAGGGATCTCTTTGAAAACACATTTGTAACCATTAGTTGAGTGTAGGGTTTCATGTGTAGAGTGCATCCTCCCTACTGGTGTCAGGGTTTTTGTGTAGCTCCACTGGCTGGCTGGAGGGAAGAGGATAGAAAGGGGTGCTGGAGCCTGGGTGTCCCACGGACGATGCGTCACGGCAGGCAGAGCGTAACCTGAGCTTCCCCTCCGGCCCTGGTGCAGCCTGCCACAGCGCACTCCCATTCGGCCTCCATCACGCCCCGGGGATGGAAGCTTTTAAAGAGATTTGGTCAGCGAGAAAACAGCTCTTCAAAAGAATCGTTGTTACATTAGAAAGTAATTAGTAGGGCCCAAGGACAAGGATTCTCCTGACTAATTTGGCACCTCTAACAATCTATCTTAGAACTGGATGGTCAGTAAGCCACTCTCTACAGTAGAGGCTTTAGGTGTTTTGGCAGAGGGCATTCCCATGGTATTTGGGAGATCGTTCCTTTCAGGTCACTACTGAAGGTCACAGGACAGACTAATGAGTAATGGTTAACAGGGAAGAAATTAGAGTGGAGATTAACGCATGGTGTGTGAGAGTCCACGCATCTCTAAGTCTGTATGTGTGTCTGTCAGAACGGACCATGGATTTTTTTAGCTTGATGTCTGTGATCGTATTCCGATAATGTGACTTCTTAAGATGAATCAGACATTTATTCCACAAATATTTTATCACACTAGCTTGAAATCTACAACCAAGTTATAGCCACAAATTCTGAAAGAGGCAGTCGTATCTAACTTGGTATGAATTGTATTGGCATTTATTGAAGCAAATTTCTTTTACTTAGCTTAGTAGGCCACAGCACCTGTTCTAGGTAGCCTGAAGCAGATGAGGTATTTGTGTAAAGCCACTTGCTAAAACGAGGTGGGGAGTGGTGGATTTTGTGGACTTCACATCAGGCCTAGATTAACTATGCACATTTTTCTTTTTCGTCATTATAACTGCACCACTTTCAACCACAAGGGATCCAATACTTAAGTAAGGTATCTTTTTAAACACTCCAGTAAAACGATGAGTCAATTCAAAGCAGATCAACTGAATGCATACACAGTTAAAACTAGCATGACAGTGCAGAGCAATTTGTCAATTAGGAAGTGGCCTATCTATGTCAACCTCATTTGCAAAGGGGAGGCTTAACATGCAAGGTGAAAGGTCAGGATCAAAGGGTGTCCCCCATGGGACTGTATTTAGACCCTTCGTGAAACGTTGATCCAAGGTTTTGTAAAAGAATCTCCACATTACAATGGTGAAGGAAAAGAACGAGAAAAGAAGAAGTGCAAGGTACAGTGGCAATTTGATAGCTGGCTAGCCCAAGGGGCTTTCAGGTAGATTTGTGGATTGAGGGACTGATAGGAGATAGTGAATTGTTGCCAATAGGCTGTTGGCCTTTCATTTGCTGAGGTCAGAAGCTGAGAGAGAGATCACAGCTTCATGGGCTTGCAGTGACCATTGGTGTTTGGTTGTTTAGCCTCTGGTGTGTAACCAGGTCTTTGACCTTGCCTAAAGATTAGTATCAGTATCGGCATTAGTATTGGATTTAACTCTCCAAACCTTTTCTTTCTCCTTGCCTTGGTTTCTGACAAAGCTACGTTAGGGTTTGACTTGCAGCAAATCACTTGCGTAAGTGGTAAGCGTATCCGTTACTATTGTTGTAATATCTGACTAAATACCTTGAGCGTTTTTCACAGAATAAGTGACTAAAACACATTTTAGTCGAAGATAAAAGCATTTTCTGTGGACAGAAACTCCATATTTTTAATAGACATAAATTATAAGCCTCAGTATGACAGTTGGATGAGTTTCAGGGATTTGAACTTTATTGCTTTTGCTGATGTTAATGGATGTTAAAGAAATAAACAAACTTATATTAGACTGGATATTGGCCAATGATTTGTTTTAAATAAGTTGAAATGAGTGTCAGATGATAAAAGGAGTTTAAGACGATACAAATATTTAATACCACTGCCTGCAGTGTTAAAGTAGCTTTAGTACTGAGACCAATATGTCCCTTACATATAATATTCTAACCCTGCATAAACACAACAAAATAAACTATATGGCCTACCCATCGATTATCATATTAAGTACCCAAAATTAAATAACAAAAAGCAGAATGGCATCAGAAACACATTAAACACACACACACATTGTTAATTTCAAACATCCTGTAACCTATCTCTGAATTGACTTAGAGGCACCAATTCATATTGCCATTTATTTGTAACCCCATTTTTACCCCATTCTTCTCTGCTAATTTTGTGATTATGGCTTTGCCTCATTACAACAACTTTCCACTAGTTTGGGAAAATCTCCTAGCTGTTCTACTTCAAGGTCTCAGAGCCAGTGACGTAACCAATTTAAATGTTATCTGTGCCTCCCGCTAATTGACTAACTGTATCATATCCATAACATTCACCATATTTGACCTCCTCCTTCTCCACATAAAACCCAGTAGCTTTGCAGAGCCCAACTGAAAGATCCAGGTCAAAAGCAAAAATATAGCAGCCTTGCCCCATCCGCTCCACCCAGGGCTCAAACCGTCAATCCTTTATGCACAATGACAACTGTAACCGATGAAGCATCATTACCATCACCCCATGAAAGCCACAGCCCTTGTAAGGCAAGGGAAACAAATACTTCAAGGTCACAGAGCAAGTTGAGTGAACCAATTAGAATGCTAACAGTGTCTACCGCTAACTGACTAGCCATTCCACAGCCGTAACACTGGGAGTAGAGAACATTCCCTGGGCAATATGGATTTGGCTTGCAGGCACACAACCTAACACAGGTGTCACTTTTGGAAACTCTGCCAAAGCAACACTGTCCAAAATCCATCCCACTGACCCTGGATACTGCTGAGCGATTGTAAACCACCCTACTGCATTTATACATCCAACAAATTTGCCATTGTCTAAAACTAGAATAAAAGTCCACTGAATGGATTTCATTTGACGAAGTTTGTCTCGCACATGAGAGAGTGTGACGTCACAACATCTTTTTCAGCTTGAGACTTCCTGCTACCTCCAACTACTGTCAGTCTGTTTGGTTCTTTTGAATCTGATGGTATTAAACAATCATGTATATGTTTCCAGAAAAAAGACTCACATCATCCATGAGCTGTGAAAGAACTGCTCCTATTCATTTTCAAAACCGGATTAGCAGAAATGCTAATTGTCAAATATGTCTGTGTTAAAGTGGTAATGTTCCATTTTTGTCAAGGTATAATGTATGACATTTATCTGCACTCTGAGTTTGCCTCAGAAATATTTATCCACTCTGCTAATACCTGTCACCCAGCTACAAGTATTCACTATGTTATTCTGTAACTGACCAAATACACCACAAATATGCATGTATGGCATGAACATATAAAAAATAGAAATCTACAATTTTTTTACAGTAAAGACAATATTCCTGTCACAAAACGGGGTGGGCTGACGGCGGGGTGTACCTCGATACAGAAACATTTGTGTGAAATTGTCATGGTTTAGGTGGTGTGGTGGAGAACGGAAGGTGAGAGAGGGAGATCAACAGGCAGGTAAACGGTTGAATGCAATGATAGTTGGTTTATTGTACAAATCCGGGAACAGTAAGTGCAGGTTGCAGGGTACAGCCTCCCATACAGAAATCTAATATATGGCCATATATGGCCAAACATATGAAAAATCTTAACATATATTTGAAAATATATGACCATATATTTCTATTACAAAATTTGAATTACAAAATGAGGAAATATATGTCACATATATAAAAATTGCAAATTTTTGTATATTTCAACATATATGTACATACATGTGATGATGTTTCCACCATATATGACAATTTCTGACATATAAGTATACATACATATGTGGCCATATATTAGATTTCCGTATGGGATACATTTAAAAAAAGATTTTACCAAATATTTCATTGACATACATGTCATACCCCTACTTATCATCACATTTACAGTACTGTATATAATATCAATATCCCACAAATAAGCATTCATATTTGTTTAAATTTGTAGATAAATTGTTAACTGACATAAGGCAAGAATATGTGTAGCAGTATTTCTATATTCTTTATTTACATAATCTCAATTGTGCATTGATAGATATTATACATTACATCACTCATACACTCTGTAAACCATCTGTAAATGCAGATATGGATGTCAAATGTGGAAATGTATGTCACACAAAATTCACCTAAACTCACCTAAAGGATTATTAGGAACACCTGTTCAATTTCTCCTTAATGCAATGATCTACTTAACCAATCACATGGCAGTTGCTTCAATGCATTTAGGGGTGTGGTCCTGGTCAAGACAATCTCCTGAACTCCAAACTGAATGTCAGAATGGGAAAGAAAGTTGATTTAAGCAATTTTGAGCGTGGCATGATTGTTGGTGCCAGACGGGCCGGTCTGAGTATTTCACAATCTGCTCAGTTACTGGGATTTTCATGCACAACCATTTCTAGGGTTTACAAAGAAAGGTGTGAAAAGGGAAAAACATCCAGTATGCGGCAGTCCTGTGGGCAAAAATGCCTTGTTGATGCTAGAGGACAGAAAAGAATAGGCCGACTGCTTCAAGCTGATAGAAGGGCAACTTTGACTGAAATTACCACTTGTTACAACCGAGGTATGCAGCAAAGCATTTGTGAAGCCACAACATGCACAACCTTTAGGCGGATGGGCTACAACAGCAGAAGACCCCACAGGGTACCACTCATCTCCACTACAAATAGGAAAAAGAGGCTACAATTTGCAAGAGCACACCAAAATTGGACAGTTGAAGACTGTAAAAATGTTGCCTGGTTTGATGAGTCTCGATTTCTGTTGAGTCATTCAGATGGTAGAGTCAGAATTTGGCGTAAACAGAATGAGAACATGGATCCATCATGCCTTGTTACCACTGTGCAGGCTGCTGGTGGTGGTGGTGTATTGGTTTGGGGGATGTTTTCTTGCCACACTTTAGGCCCCTTAGTGCCAATTGGGCATAGTTTAAATGCCACGGCCTACCTGAGCATTGTTTCTGACCATGTCCATCCCTTTATGGCCACCATGTACCCATCTTCTGATGGCTACTTCCAGCAGGATAATGCACCATGTCACAAACCTCGAATAATTTAAAATTGGTTTCTTGAACGTGACAATAAGTTCACTGTACTAAAATGGCCCCCACAGTCACCAGATCTAAACCCAAAAGAGCATCTTTGGGAATTGGTGGAACAGGAGCTTTGTGCCCTGGATGTGCATCCCACAAATCTCCATCAACTGCAAATGCTATCCTATCACTATCGGCCAACATTTCTAAAGAATGCTTTCAGCATCTTGTTGAATCAATGCCACATAGAATTAAGGCAGTTCTGAAGGCGAAAGAGGGTCAAACACAGTAATAGTATGGTGTTCCTAATAATCGTTTAGGTGAGTGTATATGTACATATATGTGATGATGTTTCCACCATATATGCAGATATAGGACATATATTTATATACACATATGGCCATATATTAGATTTCTGTATTGGCTAAGCGAATGCTTAATGAGTATACTGAGATATAGCCTATGTGCTCTCACCAGTGGCACATACACTGAATAGCTAACACACAAACAAACAGTTTAAGCATAAACTTCTGAACATAAGCAACTCTCGTCACAACTTACAGACTGTGCAACTCCCGGAATATTCCAACACAACGTAATGTAACGGTACTCCTTTCTGAGAGCAAGTCAATGCCCGACACCTCTTCCCAGTTCGGCCAGCTTATAACGAACAAACTAACTAGCTAATCTAACACGGCTGCACTCACTAATCAGATATCAGTCTAACCTAACCTAATTACTACCCTAGCAACGGCCAATTTGGGGGAGAGGTGTCGCAACACTTAAAGGGACATACACAACAACCAAAACAGAAAACACCATGCAATGCATCGAATATATATAAGGAACACAAACTAAACAGAATATATACTAATAATTATTTAATATATAATGGAGTCCATATCTCAGTTCATTCACACCAGCCCTCACTGTGTGACAGAAATGCTGTAATAGAGTATATAATTTATTTTCATGAAATTGTTCCATAGTAAAACGATCAAATGTATTTAATGGTATAACCATGAATAACTTGTTACTGGGAATACTCTGTCCAAAAATGAACCTTGTCCTACTAACATACAAGAGTTTGGAACTTACAATCTTCTACAGTACCTGGCTCTGGATCATAAATGAGTGTTCTACCCACTACACCTCACAAATTTAAGATAATGATGTGAGTTTAAACATAACTACTTGTATTTTGCTTTCAACGTCACAATTTGTTTGTTTAAATTATAGAGAAATAAGCCATGTTCAGCAAGTAAATATGTAATTCCAAGCAGGTGACAGATTAAAACATCATTGATTTTAAAATGACATGACCCTATACAGAACAAAATGAAAATAATACCAAAAACTCTACAAAACTATAATTAAAAAATCATCTCCCTCTGCCATTTCCCTCTGTCTCCTCATGTTCAATTGCAATAATATAATACACACACTAAAAAAAGTAAGCAACTAAATTTCACTGAAACTTACAGTTGGCAGGACTACATGATAAAAATTTGCATAAATAAAGCTTAGGCATGTGAGTTTATTGTCCAATCATGTTGTTTTCTTACAATATGAGATTAATTTGAGTAGTCCCTACAGTGCAAGGTTACTGCAGCAGGAGAGAGTTTTCCACCCCCCCCCCAAGGCCAGAGGTTTAATCCAAATATGTGACCTGATTATAGATACTTTGGTTCCATTACAGTCCATTTTAAACCTTTGTGCAACAGATTAATCACATCATAATGTAATGGTTTGAGTTAGGTTACCAGATCAGGGAAAACGTTGGACCCCAGGGAATTTCCGCTACCTCTGATGCACTCGATCTAAGTGCACACTATTGATACACAGTTGGCAATATTATCTTAAATTAATTCAATAGTTAAAATTTTATTTTTATATGACTCAAGTGTATTGTTTGTTTATAACAGCTGACCGCAATTTGTATGCATTTTCAAACCAGCCTGGTTTGGCTCATGCAAGTATCTGAATAAGTATTGAGGGATAATATTGAAGGGCTTAGGCAAGTAATTTAAAAAAGCTTTTTTGTTTTATTGATACCATTCATATGATTTGAAACATTAGATGAAGCAGATATATCCTAAACCATGTATAAACAAATCTCCCCATCACTTAAAATGTTGCTAATAAAGACATGGGAATAACTTATGCCTTTCCTTTGAGGAGATTCATACTAAGATTGATAGCAGTTTGGTTTTGTAGAGATTATACATGACAAGCTATTGAGCGATGTCTCTTCCATGTTACAGCCTGTCAGGACACAGTAGAGCACACTGCCAGGTAATATTGTCAAACACACTACACCCCCTTACAGAATGACTGTGTCCGAGCTGTTGAGTTCCTGCTTTGTTCCTTGCTTTGCCTCTGTATGATGTCCCTGTGTTACTTTCTGAGCCTTAACCAAAGCGGGAAAATAATGGAAATGAAAGGAGAGTGGAGTCGCAGTTTGTTCTTCCTGCAATTAGCATTCACGATTAGTTAAGCAGAACTAATGCAGCAAATTTTCAGTCTCATGTTACCTGACCTCAGTCAGAGTAGCTGCAGGCAAGATTAAACTGTAGTAAAATGTCAAACCCCCTGTGTATCCATTACAAGCCTTTTAATATTAGCTGTGTTATTGGTAATTCCCTTTTGAATGGCCAATTCAAAAACAGTGCATTGACAAGCACTAATTTCAAAGCAAGGACACAGTATGAGTGTGCCTAATGTAGGGATGGAGAGGGTGTTTAGCTGATACCTATGACTTGTAGGACTGAATGTTTTTTTGGCTGTAGCTGTGACACAAGACATAATAACCAGTGACAGAATTCTACTAGCAAGCGATGAGTTTCTCATGGTTACCATTTCAGCTGTCAATCATTGTGACCACTTTCATAACCTTGTCAGGCGATAGTACGAGCCACCTTTCTATCTCTGTCTTTATATTCGCCTTTCTTTCAGTGAATCTCTGGTGAATTATATTTTCCTTAGCATGTGGGTCAAGATATTGTGAGCTCATGGCTCTCTTTTGACAGCGGTATGATCAGGACGTAGGCTCATCATGTCATCTATTATAAGACCGTGGATGAAGCTGCAATGATCTCATGAGTCTTAAGTGACATCAACTCACAGCTCTCCTTACGCAGTTCACAAACAATGTTTACAATCACTTCAAGGTAAAACTGTTTGTTCCCTTTCGGCCAGTTACTCTGTACGACATTGAATGGACGGCAGACGTTTGAGACATGGTGTCAAGTCAAGGGAGTTGTCCTTTCTCAAAACCCCTTGGGGGACGTACTTTTGTTACTACAGAAACATTTTGAGCCCCGCAGTTCCTTCTCTACTCAGATGGTGTATGTGGCTATGATTTAGATTTCTACATGCTGTGAGAGTGTACAGCGATAGAAAGTACTAACCTAGAAACCTCAAAGAAAGAGAGAGAGTACCAAGTGGGGACCCGTTTTAGCTTGAAAGCAATGATATACGCAGTCCTTAGACCCTAGAGTCCTAAATATCGTGGAATGGGTCTTTAATTCGCAGCCGGTGACTCCAAGGTAATGGAGTCCTAATGCTCTTCTGGCCAAATGTTACAAAATTGTGATCCCTGACTTTGGCCTTTGAGGTCTTTCCCTTTGTCCCTCCTCTGTGTCCAGTGTGCAGAGCCGGATAAATGCAGGGGCTTACCCAGGTGCTGAAGCACTTGGGCCTAAGCACAAACTAAGCACATTCGGAGTGAAAGGGGGACAAGCAGAAGTGAAAATTGAACCACAACTTCTAGGTAATGAACATTACACATTTATTTGGACATTCGTTGGAATTGTACACAAATAACCTCTCAGCAACACTAAACACAATTCTGGGGTGTATTAGTATTGACTCATTAAAACAAACAACATTAATCAAAATCACTGCAAGTTTTTTCAATGCTTTGTTCATTTCATTGTAGCAAAACAAATATATTTTATGAGGTGGGAAGAGAGGAGAATGTGGAACTACAAGTCAAGATTACTTTAATTGATTGAAAGCTCTTTAAGTCAAACTCTGGTACCAAGTTAGCCTATTCAAAGCTATATGCTGTTAAAATCACTTTCCAATAAGTTTTGACCTAAGAGATGTAAATGTGTAGGCATCAGTAAACTATTGCAGTTTCATTCACTAGAATATATAGTCTGGACAATGTGTTAAAACAATCTATAATGATAATAAAAAATGTGCCTATATTTTTTTATTGTCTATGAAGTTTGTGCCTCTAACACATAGTTGCCTTGTATAGAAAGGCTAGATTGTATATCAAAAGTAAAACAAATCTTTGGAGTTTAAACAGCCTCACTGCTATGTTACATTTTACACTACATTTCATATTTTAGTCACTTAGCAGACACTCTTATGTACATTAAAGAGAAACTAAGTGAAACAACCACAACTTAGTAGTAAAGGGATTCAACTTTTGAAACAGTTAATTGGCACAAACGGTGCTAGAGATTGATCAAACAGATAAACATAAAACATTTTAAGACAACAAAGGTGGAATACAACAAATTTAAGTATCATTGAATAGGAATGTTTTCAGATGTTTCCTGAAGATGGGAAGAGACTCTGCTGTTCTAGCCTCCAGTGGAAGCTGGTTCCACCATTGAGGAGCCAAGATGGAGAGGAGTATAGACTACTTGGATCGGGAGCTGATTTCCCAAAGGCGTGGGACGGTCGGGAGCCTGTGGCAGAATGGAGAGCCTGTGTAGGGATGTAGGATTTGGGCAATTTTTTAAATCATTTTTTATTTAACCTTTATTTAACCAGGCGGGCCCATTGAGAACATTTTCCAAGTTGAAACGGTAACCTGGCCAAGATAAAAGCAAAAGGTCCAAGAAGAAATAGTTAAACATGAATTACACAAGTTACACAATGTAATAAAAATAAATTAAAGATACAAAGTGTGGTGTAGGTCAATGTACAGGTAGTGCAACAGAAGTCTGAATTAGAGAGGTAGATTAATTGGTATGTACTTAAAGTGGCAAGGCAAAAACAATGGAATAATTAACACTTGAGTGATAACAGTGCAAATGACAAACAATAAATCAGATGCTGTTCAGATCGGTGCATGCAAATGCACCATGGGGCAAAACCAAGGCAATGGGGTGGAGCTCCTCTTGTTGCTCCATAGGCCTCGTAGAGAATATGACCTTCAACTGGGAGCCAGTGGATTATGTCTAGAAGTTATATTGTTCGGACAGGAAAGTGAACACAAAGAACTTCTTAAGTCACATTGATAAATGTCAGATAACTGTTATAAGGCACGTGTTACAACGACAACATGGCTGGGGACATTGCTCAGCATCCAGCATTTTAATATCTAATAAATAACAGCCCAGCCACAAATGTTGACAACTTTTAAGTCTATGACCATTTGAAAACCTTTTAATTCTAGAAGCAACAACAAGTTGGACACAATCAGTGGAACGAAATTTATTGGATTATTCAAACTTTTTTAACAAATGAAAAACTGACAAATTGGGTGAGCAAAATTATTCAGCCCCTTTACTTTCAGTGCAGCAAATTCTCCCTAGAAGTTCAGTGAGGATCTCTGAACGATCCAATGTTGACCTAAATGACTAATGATGATAAATAGAATCCACCTGTGTGTAATCAAGTCTCCGTATAAATGCACCTGCTCTGTGATAGTCTCAGAGGTCCGTTGAAAGCACAGAGAGCATCATAAAGAACAAGGAACACACCAGGCAGTTCCGAGATACGGTTGTGGTGAAGTTTAAAGCCGGATTTGGATACAGAAATATTTCCCAAGCTTTAAACATCCCAAGGAGCACTGTGCAAGCAATAATATTGAAATGGAAGGAGTATCAGACCACTGCAAATTGACCAAGACCTTGGCCGTCCCTCTAAACTTTCAGCTCATACAAGGAGAAGATTGATCAGAGATGCAGCCAAGAGGCCCATGATCACTCTGGATGAACTGCAGAGATCTACAGCTGAGGTGGGCGAGTCTGTCCATAGGACAACAATCAGTCGTATACTGCACAAATCTGGCCTTTATGGAAGAGTGGCAAGAAGAAAGCCATTTCTGAAAGATATCCATAAAAAGTGTTGTTTAAAGTTTGCCACAAGCCA
>JACXGM010010103.1:0-26620 GCA_016801145.1 Umbra pygmaea | reverse complement strand
TGCCTGAATCAAGCAGCCCAGGCTTATTAATTAGACAAGTTGATTCAGGTGTGCTAGCTCTGGGATACATCCACCACTGGCCTAAACAATTAATTTGTCTTTACATTAAAGAAGTTACTCTGGCCCCCAGTTGGAATCGAACCCTCAACCTTTGCAGGAAGAGCTTGCTCCTACCAAGGGAGCTACACTGAGTCTGTACCAGTATCACTTTTCAAAGAACAATTCTTGTCAATGTAAGAACCCTGCAATAAAGAAAAAAACTGAAAGAGTTCTCCCTGGAACAGTCAGAAGTAGCCATTTAACAACTGTGGGGGAATTGAAAGCTACAACCAGTAGTTGCTTAATTAATCAATCAAGAGATATGGTAGACATGGCAGTCTGAACTAGTCAAAGGAAATAGACACTTTTTGCAATATTTGCAAATGAAAATGATATTCCCCTCAGGAATAAAAGACCAGTGTACAAACCGCTGTACCACCACAGACAATGAGGGCAGAGGTAACATGGAACACTAACTATGCTTTAATAGGTCAGAAAAGTGAATCATTGCTTTCACTTCAAGAACCATCTGTGTACCTGAAATGTTCTTCACCTGTTCAGGGTTTCACCCGGAACCCTCAAATCAACAAAGAACCTTGCTAGAACCTTGATTTGGAGAGCCCTCATTAAAGGCAATAAATTCATCAGGCTTAAGCCAGGATTAAATGCAGCATGGAACAACTACTGTCACGAAACCACACGTTCACAAATATTCACAGGGAAATATGAACACAGTGTCAAAGTGTCAGTCTATTCAAACAATTAATTCGCAAGATGCAATTCTCCAATACAATTGCAGACTTGACAGCTAATGATGAATGACACAGATCTCACTCCGGTTTCCTCTCTGAACCTGCTGGGCTATTTTTTATTGTTAATTATAATTTAATTGCATTATATTTTACACAAGGCTCAGTTGGAGAATAGACCAATGGTCTCAGCCTGATTTTTCTCAGTATAAATAAAGATGAAACAAAAAATAACAAAGCACACATTACAGCATCTATCATATTTTGGTTTTACAAAATAGTTCCCTCAGAACGTATTTCATGTGATTTTGGGCTTAGTCAATTCAACAAAGTAGTTTATGTGCAAGGCAAGATAAAAAAACATGTTAAATATCAATTGATTTAACCAGTTTCCTATAAGAAATATCAGAAGTTCATGAAAAAAACACACCAAACTTGGGGACGTGGCACGGGGGTTGAAATCATTTGGTCTATAGCAAGGCAAGGCCATGTCCTATTCAGTCACAGTGGTCAGGTATACAGAAAATACATTTTCAGTTTGTAATCTCTGTTAGTTGGTTTTACACTCTCTCCTCCTCTTTCCTACTATCGAAATGACTGGAGCGACCATGTTTTCATGTTAGTCAGAGAGAGAGAAAATGAGACAGGAATGTTTGACCTTTTCAAGCAGCTTCTATATTGCAGCACCTTTACCGAATGGTAGATATGTGATTTGAATGAGTTAGAAAAACAGAAAAGGAAGGTTAGGAAACAGTGAGAGAGGTTGTTTGGGTTGAGAGAGAGAGAGAGAGATAGAGGGAGAGAGAGAGAGAGACATAGAGAGAGAGAGAGAGAGAAAGAGAGAAAGAGAGAAAGAGAGAAAGAGAGAAAGAGAAAAGGGGAAGAAGAGAGAAAGAGGTGGGGGAGAAAGAGAGAGAGGTGTGGGAGAAAGCTAGGGTTGCAGGGTATATGAGAGCTGTGTATGTATAAGCATCAATCCACCATGGATAGCTTTATTGATCATGCCAGGTGTCAATCAGTGTGCTCAATAGACTATTTATGAAGGGCTTTGCAAATAGCTGCCCAGCCTGAACCAACAGGGCCAAACAAACCCACATGGCTGTATCCCATCACACCACGAAAAGTTAATGTCTGCATTCTAAATGTCCAACTGAGCATGCTACACAATGCCATGTTAATTTGAGCTAATGAAGATTTGGCATGAACTGCTTTACTAAGTCTACGGCATTTATTAACTAGTAGGTGAACCTCATCTCATAATTCTGAGGTCACCAAATAGATTTGACACTTTACAGAGCTTTACAGGTTGGCATTTTGGGCACAAGTCTTATCACCAAATGGACACTATACCTTCATCATAACTAACCCTTTAATAACTGGAGGGATTTGTTGTTCTAAAGCCTAATCCACTTTCACATTACTTTTATGTCTTCCTTTCTTTTCTTGCCCTTTTCTTCTTTCTTTTCAAAAAGCTCATCATCATGTACTAGTAATCCTGAATTAACTTACTGAGAAAGCACACCGGGCGATTGCCCTTGGGCAATGCACTTTACCCTAAGTTGCTCCAGGGGGATGTCCCTGTAAGTCACTCTGGATAAGAGCATCTGCTAACTGACTAAAATGTATATCATGACAGAAAGACAGACTTATTGTCACCTGTATTTCTAGATGTTGGAAGTAAATGATGATTCATCCATCACATCAACCTCACAATCTCTATCAGGAAAAAGTAAGCATTAACACATGACATAACCACAAACCTCAGCAGAATGGAAAGCCACAAGGCCTCACTGTGGAGGCGACATGCAGAACAATAATAGCAGGCAATGTGTAAGTCTGATTCAAACAACTGTTTGCATAGAGAATTATTTCATCTTAATATCGTTGGTGAGAACTGTAAGCCACCATAATTCCTCTTTCAGAGACTTGCTTAAAACTAAGATGTCAAAACTGTAGGCTATTTCTTGATATTTTAAAATATGAAAAAGGGATAGACGTATACAGCAAAATTGTCTATGTTATTTCAACTCCCATAGTGTTAAATTTAACACTTTCCCTAAGTTTATATAATTCTCACCAGCTCAGAGTTAAAAACACTTTCAATAGTTTGTTTTCTAACACCAGGGTGTATTTTTAACACTGAATTGTGTTATTCTCTTAAACCAGGGGTTTTAATTTCCAGTTTGCATGTTTTCCAGCATGCCTTTTTCACTAAATGTGACAAGATCATTTTTCCAGCTCTTGTACCACAATGACAGATGACAGTCACTGCTGTTTGAATCGTGACTCACTCGGATCTTTCACCCGAGTCTTTAAAATAACTCATGAGTTGCAAGTCTTTAGTATCATTAACCCGGATCAGTTGAGTCCTAATAAAATTTGATGTAAATGATAGAAGCGCCACAAACAAAACTCTTGTAACATTAGCTACTAGTCCTAGCCATCTTAGCTGCAAAAAGCTTTATAACTTACAATTTCATAGGCAAACACAACTCTCCAAGTCAACTTAAGCAACCGAGTGAGCAGAGCGACAGTCCGAAACAGGTTATAGGAACTTCCCGATCCGCAGACTCAGAGCCAGAAACATTGCAGACTCGCAGATCATGGTACTCATGAGTTGAGTCAAGGACTTTGTCACAAAAAAACACTTTATTACAAACATTTTTAGATTACTTTAAACCAGTGGCTACTTAGCATGTCAAACATCAGCAACAATCTTTTTGGGGTAAGTGAATGTTAAAATTGTTTTAATTTTTACATTGTCTTATTGGGAAGTTGGTGTTGAGATTTGGTGAGAGGAATTGTCCGCCATGTTTTTTTTTGTTCAGCTTCCCAGCGGGGCATAGTGATACGTTTTGATTACATAATACAGCATTTTAATGATTGGGCAAAATTATAGAGTACTTGCGGTTATCAAGGAATTGTCATAGGTTTTTAATGCAATTTTAGCCAATCAAATTGCAAACATCGCCAAACCCGTTTATAACACATAGTATTATGTGCTATAACATAACTGTAGAATATATGAAACATTATTAGACATCTTTAGACTACATTAAGTATTATTAGACATCTTTAGACAACATGAAATATTATTACACATCTTTAGACTACATGAAATATTATTACACATCTTTAGACTACATGAAGTATTATTACATATCTTTAGACTACATTAAATATTAATACACATCTTCAGAATACAGTAAATATTATTACACATCTTTAGACTACATGAATATTATTACATATCTTTAGACTACCTGAAATAAAAATATTATTACTTAGTACATAAATATTTGACACAGTACATGAGCTTAGTGGGGGTATAAGAGGCATTCCCGCGTTGGACTGGGTGTGTATGTTTACTCTATAGCACATCAGATCAGTTTTATTCTGCCGTAACATTACTGCTTAGTCGATCATTACCTGGTCACTTTATGACTTTATAATGAGGCACCTGGTGTTCGCTTTTGTCTTTATTCTGGTTCTCACCATGGAATACGCACTTCACCCTAAAATACTCACACTACATCTTCAACACTAGAACATATTTTAAACTTCATACATCTGGAACTATATACACTCTAGAGATTACACACTACCCTGGTGTAAAATTATGTAAATGTACTTATTTTTTATAACCTAGCAGTCCCTTCAATTTCATACTGGATTAAATGGTGATTAATATATACATAGTATTATTGAACAAATGTCACAAGACAATGAGAATCAACAGAACCTTTGCTAGTTGACATTTGCTTCACATAGATACAGTAAGACGATGCAGTAATAAATAGATGATTAAGTATATTAATAATGTTGTCATTACATTTAAATTTTAGTCATTTAGCAGATGCTCTTATCCAGGGTGATTAAGTTAGTGATCCCTCTCAATGTATTATTAAGAGTATGTTATACTCCATCTCAATGTATTATGTATGTTGTGATCCATATAATGGATATGTAGCAGCAGTTTTTAATGTAAATTTAATGATATTTGGCTACAAGAATAATGAGATGTTCATTCATTTTATATATATTTTTTACAGTCTGTGACAACATTCTGTCCTAAAAATACTGATAACAACAAAAAGGCTAATATCAATTATTGCATTATAATTAGGTGTTACTGTGTATTGATACAGATTTAATTACCCAGTCCCCCTAGGCAGGATAATGCAAATATGTTTGCCTCCAAGAGGCACCACAGCTCTTCTGCCCAGTTGTATTTAAAATGTTCCTCTGGTTTAATTATTTAAAATATGGACTGCACTCCATAATTATGTCAAAGAATGAACGTCTTGTAAGGAATATTCATTGTAGTGGAGAAAGTGCATTATGTCTGTCTTTCTCTTTCTCTCACTCTACCTCCATTTTTTTCTCCCTTTCTTGCTTTTTCTCTCTTTCTCTCTCTATCTTTACTGATCTAGCTCGCTCTCCCTCTCTGTTCTTTGTTTTGCTCTCCATACGAACCCTCCCTCCCTTCTCTGTGTTCATCCCTTCATCCCTCTCCATGGATATTTCCATTTGACAGGCATCTCTGTGTTATTTACAAGGGAAATCATTCATCAGAAAAGATTAACAAACAGGGGAAACGCTGAAATATAAAAGTTATCTTCTCCACACACACACACAGAAGACACACACACACACACACACGCACACACACCACATTTTTCTATCTTCGTGGGGACATGAGAAGGAAGTTTGACCTAAAAATCCATGTTCCCTATTTTTTAGCCTTAGACCTAACCCCCACCCCAATGTTAACTCTAACCTTAACTACACCCTTACCCTAACCCTAAACCTAACCTCAGTAACCCACATTTAGTGGCTAAAATTAACCTTTCTTTAATGCCTGACCCTAAATCTAACCGGGAATGCCTAAACTTAATAGTAATCCCAATTCTAACCCTATGCCCAATAGTATGTTTTCCTTAAATCTAACCCCATGGGGACTTGGGAAATTCCCCACAAGGTCAGATTTCTCAGGTTTTTGTATGCATGTGTGGATTTCAGGTACCCACAATTACACATAAACGTGTTCACACACACGCGCGCGCACACACACACACACACTGGCAGTACTTCCCTATAGGACACTTTGCAGCTTGAATCTGCTGCATCCTAACATAATGCAAAGCCAAATAGATGCCAATCACTCTTTGAATAACAGCTATAAACATGTTTACTGCTTCTGATTAGCTGTAGTCCAACAACATAATATTTCTCATTAGTTGTAGTCCCCTAATATTGAATTTCTGACAATCTGTAATCCAACAATTTATTTCTGACTAGCTGTTGTCCAAGAATATTAAACAGGTTTGGAGATATCTGCAATTTGATTGGCTGAAAGTGCATTCAAAGCCTATAAAAATTCCCTGATATCTGCACTGTGAATGTTGCCTAATCATTCACGTATTACTACACCAAATCTGTGGAGCTGGCCAAAATAAGAAACATGGCGAACAATTCCTCTTGCCTCAGTTATAGAATTTAAGTTATCTATTTTGTAATAAAGTGTTTTTTCATGATGAAAAGATAGCTAGCTATTAAAGTAGGGACTGTAGTATATCAACATACTGGCAGCCGGTTCTTTGACGTTAGCCTAATTGTCTTCTATACAATATATATATAAATATATGGTGGTAACATCAAGCTGTGTGTACTTAGTCGTGCCATGGCATTGCTAGCAACGTGATCAGCTGGCCACGGATTCTAGATAGCTATCAAATATGTTGCTGAAATACGAAGACATCTGAAATTGCTTGCAACAAAGAACGGAGAAATTCATGTCGTTCACTCAGCTGAGATCCTGCGTAGTCATCTCGAACTACTGCTAGGTATGTTTTTCCTCATTCAGCATTGTTGGTTTTTAGCATTGTTGGTATTAGTCTTTCATCCCAACAACTGAACAGGCATCTTGAGTGGTAATCATGTGTGCGGTTATTCCCTGATTAGATGTGCAGTTGTTCAACAATGTAATATTTCCGATTAGCTGTAGTCCAACTATGTAATATTTCTGATTAGCTGTAGTCTAACAATGTACTAATTGTCATTAGCTGTAGTTCAACAATGTAAGCATTAACACATGACAGAATGTGCATTGCCAGGGAATAACCGTGAGAAGCCACAAGGCTGAAGGCCATTTTAGCAAAATGGTCACAAGGCATATGCAGTTATGGACTAACATTAACGTACCACCCACCACTCCTCTTACTGTTGCCATGTTAGTACACCACATAAAACAATAAATTCCTATTAAGCTAATAACTTATGTGGTTTATATAAATGCTTTAGTTTATGATTTCAAACTTTTTGGTTGACACAGACTCGACCCTTTCAACATCAAACAACGCCTTACAGCCTACTGTACTGTTTGGCTTAAATGCAGTAAGTAGCTACAGTACAAACAAACATCTGTACAGTTGCCAGAGAAACACTTGAGTATCTTAATTTGCATTTCTTTAAGTTATTTTTCTGGATACACTGAAATACATCCATTACAAGCCAGGATGCATAGTCTTATCTGGGAATTGGTGACTTGAAAAGTGAAGAAATTGAGACTTGAAAAGAGAAGAATTGTCTGCCATGTTTTTTAATTTTGGCCAGTTCCTCAGAACTGGTGTATTGATATGTTTTTATTATATACTACTGCACTTGAGTGATTAGGCTTGGAACCCAATTTTACTCAATGAAATTGCTAATATCTCTGAACCTGTTTTATAATTCTGATTAGCTGAGCATAACAGTGTAACAAGTCTGATTAGATGAAGTCAAACAGTGTAATATTTCTGATTATGTGTAGCACAACAGTGTAATATTTCTGATTAGCTGTAATTCAGCAATGTAATATTTCTGATTAGCTTTTGTCTAATATTGTAATATTTCCGATTAGATGTAGTTCAACAGTGTAATATTTCTGATCAGCCGTAGTTCAACAGTATAACATTTATGTAGTCCAACTACATAAATACACTAAATACACTAATATTTCTGATTAGTTAATCCAATACACATACACCCATACAAATAGACAGGCACAGGCAAATCCACACTGACAAACATACGTAGACACACATAGAAATATGCATACACCTACAGTAGTGAGAGGTGCCATGGGTCAGGTAGGCATATGGTGACCTCCTCCCAGTGGGAATGGAATATGGACCTGCTGAGCATGGCACACACACACACACACACACACACACACACACACACACACGCGCACACACACTCTTCACCACACTGACATACAAACAAAATACACACTCTTCACCACATACACTCTGCACCACGCACACAATAAACAACTATCTTTTTCCACTCTTCACTTACCCTAGCCAAGAACAGCTCCTAACACACGCATGTATGTTGATAGCTCCATATAACACAAATCCTTCCGTTGGTATATAACCATGGGTAATGATAGATGACAAGATACTGTACACTGTATTAAATCTTACAGTAAATCAGTATACAAACGTATGTATACTGAAAACTGATCTCCAATGGGTATATTTCACTAGTCACCCCTAAAATCAATACTTGCTTTGGTCATCATTCCTTCTAGTTCTCTTTTGCCAATGATTGAAATGAAAAAATGTAACCTCGAGATCCATTGAAAACTTTAAGCAACAACTTTCTGAGCTTCTATTTAATCACTGTACTGTCATGCCTGGAGGTGTGTAGTGAGAGCGGGAGACCACGACAGGTTGATGGTTGGGAAATTATAGATTTACTGACGACAAATCCAGGGAACATGAAATTACAACATAGTTGCAGGTGTCACGTAATGAGAGCAGCACAACGGTAACATGCATACAGTGCCTTGCGAAAGTATTCGGCCCCCTTGAACATTTCGACCTTTTGCCACATTTCAGGCTTCAAACATAAAGATAGAAAACTGTAATTTTTTGTGAAGAATCAACAACAAGTGGGACACAATCATGAAGTGGAACAAAATTTATTGGATATTTCAAACTTTTTTAACAAATAAAAAACTGACAAATTGGGCGAGAAAAATTATTCAGCCCCTTTACTTTCAGTGCAGCAAACTCTCTCCAGAAGTTCAGTGAGGATCTCTGAATGATCCAATGTTGACCTAAATGACTAAGGATGATAAATAGAATCCACCTGTATGTAATCAAGTCTTCGTATAAATGCACCTGCTCTGTAATAGTCTCAGAGTTCCGTTGAAAGTATCATGAAGAACAAGGAACACACCAGGCAGGTCCGAGATACTGTTGTGGAAAAGTTTAAAGCCGGATTTGGATACAGAAAGATTTCCCAAGCTTTAAACATCCCAAGGAGCACTGTGCAAGTGATTATTGAAATGGAAGTGTGGGAGTATCAGACATCTGCAAATCTACCAAGACCAGGCCATCCCTCTAAACTTTCAGCTCATACATGGAGAAGACTGATCAGAGATGCAGCCAAGAGGCCCATGATCACTCTGGATGAACTGCAGAGATCTACAGCTGCGGTGGGCGAGTCTGTCCATAGGACAACAATCAGTCGTATACTGCACAAATCTGGCCTTTACGGAAGAGTGGCAAGAAGGAAGCAATTTCTGAAAGATATCCATAAAAAGTGTTGTTTAAAGTTTGCCACAAGCCACCTGGGAGACACACCAAACAAGTGGAAGAAGGTGTTTGGCAACAATGCAAAACTTTATGTTTGGCATAAAAGCAACACAGCACATCACCCTGAACACACCATCCCCACTGTGAAACATGGTGGTGGCAGCATCATGGTTTGGGCCTGCTTTTCTTCAGCAGGGACAGGGAAGATGGCTAAAATTGATGGGAAGATGGATGGAGCCAAATACAGGACCATTCTGGAAGAATCTGATGGAGTCTGCAAAAGACCTGAGACTGGGATGGAGATTTGTCTTCCAACAAGACAATGATCCAAAACATAAAGCAAAATCTACAATGAAATGGTTCACAAATAAACATATCCAGGTGTTACAATGACCAAGTCAAATCCAGACCTGAATCTAATCGAGAATCTGTGGAAAGAACTGAAAACTGCTGTTCACAAATGCTCTCCATCCAACCTCACTGAGCTTGAGCTGTTTTGCAAGGAGGAACAGACAAAAATGTCAGTCTCTCGATGTGCAAAACTGATAGAGACATACCCCAAGCGACTTACAGCTGTAATCGCAGTAAAAGGTGGCGCTACAAAGTATTAACTTAAGGGGGCTGAATAATTTTGAATGCCCAATTTTTCAGTTGTTTATTTGTTAAGTTTGAAATATCCAATAAATTTCATGATTGTGTCCCACAAAAAATTACAGTTTCATATCTTTATGTTTGAAGCCTGAAATGTGGCAAAAGGTCGAAAAGTTCAAGGGGGCCGAATACTTTCGCAAGGCACTGTATATCTACTACTCACACTCTTTACGCGGTGTGGACGCAGGCAATATATAGTGAGAGCATACGCATGAGCTCAACCAAAACAGCACTCTTTTCACAACATCCAAATTTAAATAATCAGCTCCCTGGAACACAGCCCATCAACACGACAATCTGATCGATAAACAATGAATCGCGCCACTCCCCTGAACACGAGAGCATATACAGGACTAATAGACACAGCTGAATGATCTTAACAATTAGAGCAACAGGTACTTCCATTTACTATAATGAGACCTATCAAGTGATGCTGGTGTTCAGGGGTGTGGCACAACAGCTCTATAACACACACACGCACGCACGCACGCACGCACGCACGCACGCACGCACGCACGCACGCACGCACGCACGCACGCACGCACGCACGCACGCACGCACGCACGCACGCACGCACACACACACACACACACACACACACACACACACACACACACACACACACACACACTTCATATAAACATAAATCTACAGTACAATGCACTGGCTTATGTGAAATAAAGTCAAGCCAAGGTGTGACATGTACAGTATGTGACATGCTTCTTCCTGATCTGCACATAGCTATTTGCACATATGCTTCAGTGTTACTGTTTTACTATCGTGGTGTATTTAGCAGGTTTTATACCACACCTCATTTTGCACACCTTGTAAATAGATAATTTTTGAATATTCATATAATATTTTGTTTTATCATACGTAAAGATGTGTGTCATCTTTATCTTGGCCAAGTGACCATTGAAAATGAGTATCCATTCTCAATCAGCCTACCCAGTTTAATTATGCTTATTTAATAATAAAATGTTCAGAAAACCATATATTATTATACATAAACATCTGTAGAAAAACATTTATATAGATTTTTTTGATAATCATAGAAACATTGTACATACAATGTCCTCCATAGTTCCATAGGTACACTAGACCCTCTTAAATTTCCCTACCACCCTGCCATCACCACCGACAAAAGGAATACATACAGTACGTAAGGATACAGTTCAGTGGCCCTAGGCTATCCATCTGCAACTGGATCCTGGACTTCCTGTTTGGATGCCACCAGGTGGTGAAGGTGGGCAACAGCACCTCATCCACAAGGATCCTCAACACAGGGGCCCACAGGGCTGTGTGCTCAGCCCCCCTCGTGTTCACCCACGACTGTGTAGCCACCCACAGCTTCAACACGATTATAAGTTTCACTGACAACACTACAGTTGTAAGCAAAGTCATGACCAGGATCGAACCTGTGGCCACGATAACATAATTCACCCACTAAGCCATGTGGAGCCCTGCCATTTGAGTTTTAACTGTATTCAATTGAGGTGTTGTCAGGCGTCAAACTAGATGTGGCATTAAGCTAAATGACTTGAGTGACATCTTCTGTAGAAAACATGGAGTACTGAGCAGCTGTTTCTATTCACCTGGTGAAAGCATTTTACTCTCTGGATATTCTCATCCAAATCAATAGGCTCAACAAACTTTAATTCTCAGATAACCCCCCAGGGTGATTTGAAAACAATCTCTCTGACCTTATACCATACATTGTGTACACTCTGGCCCGCTGTCTAAATCCCTCCCTCTAAGCAATTGACGTTGAAAAGATGTAGAACATATGTCTTTGTGATTGAAAAGACGTTGAATAGACATGGAGTAGACGTTGAAAAGACGTCATTCAAAATATGTTGCTGGTGGGCTGGCTATTTCCGTCAGAGTTCTTCAGGGTTCATTTCTTGTGCCAACCATATTTTTGGTGATATCTGAGACAAGGTGACATCACTTTTTTTTGCTTTTGATGAGCTTGTCAAGTTCAATGGGGTAATCATCATTACATTTGGCCATTTCACATTTCAATGGCCATATCTGTAAGACTGTCTACGTAATGAGGCGAAATATCCATTATGTACCCAAATATTGCCATTTTGTATTTATTATAAAATAAATCCCCATTAGCTGACACCTAGACGACCAACTAGTCTTCCTGGGGTCCAACAATTAATAAGACAATATAAAACATTTTGTGACATACAGTATACAGAAAAGAAAATAAACAAGGAAAGAAAATAAATACAACAATAACTGCTTACAGAACTAAATGACACAACAAAAAACTCAATCAAAATAAAAATTGAACAGAGAACAGGAAGCTGTTGTCACAATGTCCCTAGTGTCGGTGTGCTTGTTCTGTGTTTCACCTTGTAGTGGTTTCTCCCCTGTGTGTTTTGTTTTGCTTATGTATTCCCGCTCTTTGTGTCACATGATCCCGTCACATGTTTTTGTCAGCCTATCAGTTCTGTTGTTTTGTCCACACCTGCACCTCCTTCCCTCGTTAGTACGGTATTTAGTTCTGAGTGTTTGTGAGTCCTGTGTGGTTCTTTGTTCTTGTCCAGGTATGTGGTTGTACTTTGTAGTAGTTCTCTGTAGTCTTTTCATATGTTTAGTGTTTCTTATGTTGTAGGTCATGTTTGTGTATGTTATAGGGTTTGGTCTTGTGTTGTCCTTGTGTTGTCCTTGTGTTGTCCTTGTGTTGTCCTTGTGTTGTCCTTGTGTTGTCCTTGTGTTGTCCTTGTGTTGTCCTTGTGTTGTCCTTGTGTTGTCCTTGTGTTTGTTTAGTATGTTAGGTTTCATTGTAGTCATGTATTCTCGTCTATTTGTTCTTGTCCAGTTCCTCCTTGTTTGAATAAATGTATGTTTAGAGAAGACGCACTTGTCTCCTGTTCATTGGAACTGTGACAGCTGTTTAACATCACCTTCTCTTTTAATAGCACATATTAAGAGATTAAACACTGAGGACACCAGTTCATCCATTATGGATGTCCTCGGCTGCACAACTTCATTGCCTTATTTTGCGCTTCATAATGAGCTACACATTCTTAGAGACAAGTCAGGACTGTAGGCAGGCCATGCTAGCACCCGCACTCTCTGCTTACAAAACCATGCACTTATAATCTGGGCAGAATGTGGTTTGGCAATTGTCCTGCTGGAAAATGCAGACAACACAATGGCCCAGAGAACACAATGGCTGTTTTATCAAAAAACTATTTAAAATGTTGCCTCATCGGACCACAAAACACAATTCTACTGTTCTACTGTCAATCTGAGATGAGACTGATCTCAGAGAAGTCAGCACCACTTCTGGACATTGTTGATATATGGCTTCTGCTTTGCATACTAAAACCTTAACTAGCATCTGTGCATGCAGCGTTGAATGGTGTTGACAGACAAGGGATTCCCCAAGTATTCCTGACATGCATGGCTAATTCACACTTTGGCAATTTGGATGTGGAATATGTGGTATGTGTCATAATCTAATTCTAAAAATAGAATTACTGGGAAACCTCAGCTAGGAAATTAACATTTTGAAAAATAATGGTTTCAATGACGTTGGGCACAGTGAGGATTGCAATATACATGACATACACTGGTCAAAAAGATTAAGGTAATGCTCAAATTGAACAAAACTTATTAAAGATCCAAATCTTTACCGTACACTGTGTAATTTGTTGATAACAAAATGACTTAACAACTGTCAATGGAAACCATAATCACCAACTGACTGATGGCTGGATTCAAACTCACACCGGATATCAAAGTGCACAGCGGCCCGGATCCGGGACGGACAAGGATCGCGGATCCAGAGAAGGCAGCTGCTTTGCCAACTTGGCCCAGATGTGGGCCGGATCTTGGCCAACATTTCTTGCTGTCTGGGAGCTCATCCGCCCCGGATCCGATTTAGATTGCAGAGGCAGAAATCGTTTCATTTTGTAGCAGTAACTTAATTTTAATTATTAATTAAAGGTTTTGAGTGATTAAGTTACTGCTACAAAACAAACCCAATTTCTGCTTCTGCATTACTGTTTCACAGTAAAAGGATCTGCAATCCTTTTCCATCCCGGATCCGGCCCGTTGTGCAGGTGGACTCCGATCCAGACCCGTATTGCGGTCTATGATGCGGATCCGGCCCGGAGTCTACTGTTATCTGGGTCAGTAGTGTGTATGGCTCCAAGTGCCTGTACGCAATCCCAACAACATCTTTGGCTAGCATGTGGAGTTCTTTGTGACCCTCCAATGATATGCGCCCCACACCATCATTGACGCACCACCAAACCGGTCATGCTAGATGATGTTGCAAGCAGCAAATAATTCACCACGGGGCCTCCAGACTCTTTCACGTTTGTCACATGTGCTCAGTGTAAACCTGCTCTCATCTGTGAACCGGGCGCCAGTGGCAAACCTGCCAATTCTAGTATTTTTTCTGGCAAATGCAAATCGAGTTGCATGGTGCTGGGCTGTGAGCACTGGTCCCACTAGAGGACAACAGGCCCTCATGCCATTCTCATGGAGTCTGTTTCTGATAGTTTGGTCAGAAACACATACTCCAGTAGCCTGCTGGAAGTCAGTTTGTAGGGCTCTTGTCCATTGCAGTGTGATGCAGACAGGCGATTGTGAGATTTCTTGTAATGTTAACCCTAACCTTAATCCTAACATTAACCTCAGTAACGTAATTTCTAACCTTAACCATTAGTAACCTCATGCCTAACCTTAACGGTTAGTATTTTCATGCCTAACCTAAAACATTAGTAACCTCATACCTAACCTTAACCGTTAGTATTCTCATGTCTAACCTTAACTATTAGCAACCTCATGCCTAAACTTAACCGTTAATAACCTCATACCTAACCTTAAACATTAGTATTATCATGCCTAACATTAACCCCAACCTTAACTGTGAATTTTGCAATATAATTTTGTATGCTATGGAATGTATGGAATGTGTGAAATGTTCTCACATGAATCTGCGAAACGAAATGTGCAAGGGCAACGTAATAGAAGGATTAATATAGCCTAATAGCAAAACGTGCAGCAGAAATGTAAAATAACCCAAAATATGTTGGAAAATAACATAATTCATGTTTTCAAATTAGTTTCCTGAGATGTAATGTGAAAGAACTTCTAATGTACAGTTGTAGAAAAATCTACATTACATTTTACAGTATTTAAGTATGTAGTAGACATTACTACATTATTATTATGTTTGTCTCTCAAGATTTAGTCCTAAAATATAATTTGAATAATAATAATGTCATAATAATGTGACTATGTAATATTCAGAACGATATGTGCATGGTGATCTGAACATGACTTGCAAAGCTCATATCAAACTGACGGAATAGCAAACAAACAAAAGTGGAACAAATAATTATAAATTAAACAGAATGATTAATTGCATTGGAAAAATATGATAATCATGTAGTTTGACAGGTGAGACATATAGAGTATATTTATCATACAGGATCCTGTTCTAAAGCTAGGCCTATCAGGTAACTCAATTATTTTATGAAATAGCCTCAGGACAGATTTATTTATTTTTAAAATACTTTTTTAAGCCCCTAGTGGTTTAAGCCCCCCGCTCACCACCACCGCTCTAAAAATTTGCCCATTTGGGGCTATGCAGGTGTGGAAGGAATTGACCAGATATGAAAAAAGCAGAGGTCAAAGGGCATGACATAGCCAGTTAAAGCACTGATGCTCTGATGTTTTCAGCAACTTCAATATCTTATCTTCGTTTTCCACATTCGACATCGCACGCAGGAGCCCCCCAGACACACAGGTCGCATTGACACCCAGTGAGGGTCCCAGGTGGCCTGCCGATCTCTCTCTCTCACTCCCCAGTAAGCAGCCAGCCGACTGGAAGCTGAAGTGACAGATCATCTCTCTACCAATTTCTCACAGCCTGAGATGGAGGGATGGAGAGGAGGTAAGGAGGACAGGGAGAGAGGAAGAGAGGGTCAGGTCACAAGTTTGGGCTGTGCTAATGGACTTCTGGCCCACAGGACACACATGCACAGACACACACAGAAGCACACACACACTGTGTGGTCGAGCATGCAGCTCCCATGAGAAACACGCCTGTTCTGTTCTGTTCTCACCTCAGTCAACTGGCGCCTATGAAACACGACAGCAATCAGACATCATCCCTTTCATCACCCATGAACCAAGAACCCAGAGTCTCTGTCTGTTATCACTACCTGAGAACAAAGAACCCAGAGTCTCTATCATCATTACCTGAGAACCAAGAACCCAGAGTCTCTATCATCACTACCTGAGAACCAAGAACCCAGAGTCTCTATCATCATTACCTGAGAACCAAGAACCCAGAGTCTCTATCATCACTACCTGAGAACCAAGAACCCAGAGTCTCTATCATCACTACCTAAAGAACCAAGAACCCAGAGTCTCTGTCTGTTATCACTACCTGAGAACCAAGAACCCAGAGTCTCGATCATCACTACCTGAGAACCAGGATCCCAGAGTCTCGATCATCACTACCTGAGAACCAAGAACCCAGAGTCTCTATCATCACTACCTGAGAAACAAGAATCCAGAGTCTCTATCATCACTTCCCTAGAACCAAAAACCCAGTCTCCATCATCAGTAACCTAGAACCAAGAACCCCAGAGTCTCTATCATCACTACCCTAGAACAAATAGCCCAGACTCTCTAACATCACTACCCTAGAGGCAAGAACCCAGAGTTTCTATCATCATTACCCTAGAACTAAGAACACAGTCTCTATCATCAGTACTCTAGAACCAAGAACCCAGAGTCTCTATCATCAGTACCCTAGAACTAAAAACCCAGAGTCTCTATCATCAGTACTTTAGAACCAAGAACCCAGAGTCTCTATCATCAGTACTCTAGAACCAAGAACCCAGAGTCTCTATCATCAGTACTCTAGAACTAAAAACCCAGAGTCTCTATCATCACTACCCTAGAACCAAGAACCCAGAGTCTCATATCATCACTACCCTAGAACCAATAACCCAGAGTCTCATATCATCACTAACCTAGAACCAAGAACCCAGAGTCTCATATCATCACTACCCTAGAACCAAGAACCCAGAGTCCTGTCTATCTGTCTTTATAACGTTTAGTCTCTCTCTGTCTTTACTTCTCTCCTTCTCTCTCATTCCGCTGTCTTTCATCACTTTGACTCTATCTCTCTGTCTACTGTCAATCTTGATCTGTATTTCTAATAATAATAATGTTTAACGCTCCCAATAAAGAAAAGAGATGTCTGCCCTAAACCCTATCCCTACTGCCTCTCCCTCTAAGATAATGACAGTATTGTGAAGGGTTTTAGTACATAGTTCATAAGAGGCCCTACATAGTTCCAAGGTCAAACAGATGTTTGTAGTATATAGCATGAATATATCAGCCCTATCTCTGCTTGTGGACAGAGTGTGGGGAGAAAAATGGATTAAGTACTAAAGTGTTGATGTTGGATATACCTTATTTGCCTATAAAATACTACACATTGAATGTTATTAAATAGAGTACTGGACTGTACAGTGGTTATCTCATAAGGTATATCACCACATCGCCCTCGAGATGGTGCTGTTTACCATAACACACGCAGCCAGTAACTCGTGATGTCCTTAGACCCTAGACTACTAATGCTGCCACTGCTGCAAGACCGCATCCAACACACAGCCACTCTCTCTTTCTCTATGTGTATCCATCTACCCCCCCCCCCCCACACACACACACACACACACCCTCCACGCTTTCTCGGCCCCAGATTAGAGAATCACGAAATGATGCAAAATACAAGCTGGAAAGATCTAACTGCATTCAAATTCAGCAATGACAAGTCGTAAATCAATATTTGTAACACCTTTAGACATCGACTTCTGCTTGAATAGCCTATTTATTCCTCACATAGAAAGTAGAATAGATGAGGGATTTGTTTCTGTTACAAGAGACACCAGGGAAATTGGAATTGTTAAATGTAATATGGTATCAGGGAAGTATTGATTAATGCCGTGCTTGCCTAATATCCCAACAGGGTTTTCTAAGGCACTAGGCTAATATACCCCAGGTGCATCAAGCATTTACGCTTCAGCCATTATCACTGTGATAATTTCTCACGGACAAATGCCCTGACCCAATTCGCTAGAGGCCCGTGTTCATAATGACTTAATAACAGCCTACAATAATAACTTCAACGGATCAGTGATCTGTCTACTATTAACTTATTTTATTAATTCAGCGCCGTATTTCACAAAGGAGAATTTAACTTATGTTCTTAGGCCATATAGTAAAGTCTGTTTAATTGGCAAATCACATATCTCACAAGATTTTTGTCCTCGACTTTTTCTTTATTTACTACTATTATTTCCCCAAATAGAAGAAACTCTAATTTGACCGATATCAACCGTGAAGTTTTGATGTATTAATATTGGGTGTTGCAGTGATTGCCTGTGTTTGAGTCGGCTCGAGCCCGGGGCATCTGCAGCCTGCAGCATCTCACTGAGCGTTTCATCAGAATCTGGTCGGTGCGCGGTAAGTTTGATGGACGTTACTCTCGACCAATCAGATTTATCCTCGAACCATCAGCGATACTGTAATATAGAAGGCAACCAATGACCAAGGTCGGGGCGTCAACGTGGTTTACCTCGCCCCCCTATGGGCTTATTCGGAGTTAGTGCAAGATATTCAGTTCTTGGAGGAGAGATTGCAAGGATAAACAGCACACACCACTCCACGCTTACATCGCATTGAATGGACTTGATACCGGCTATCACGAATTCAGTCAAATGCATTCCAAGAAAGTGAATGCATTTTTTTATTCGGCTTTTACGGTTTTGTTCGATTTTCCCAGGACTAGAGGCGCAATAATAAATGGTCAACATCAGTAAACTTGACACATGATGGGAGCAGCAAGCAGGGTGAAATATACTATCAGCAAGCTTTATCCGCTAAACAGGTTGAAATCTAAACTGACTATCTTCTAATTTGCTATCCTCCAGATTACAGCTTGTAGGAGCTACCGGTGATGCGGAATGACTTCATGGGACTCATCCGTTCCGAGAAACCCGCTGCGCGCCAATGATCAGCTGATATTGTTGGAGAGGAAAATCGCCACAGACATCCGCAGTACACAATATATTGTAGACTGAAAAGAGCATCAACGCCTTTCATGTGAAGTTGATTGCCAAAAAAAATTTAACGTTTTTACATTTATTGAATTTATTAGTCTGTACATCTCGCACTGTTTTCTTCACAACTCAACTGCTCTTGCCTGCGTTATATCAATGGACACAAAAATAATTGCGCTTCACGGACTTGGACTTTCAGAAATACATTAAGACTTGGATCGAAACGGATGTATTAACATCGGAGTTTAACCAGCATGTCCTTGCCTTGAATAGGATTTGTATCGAATAAGAAAACACACTACTATGCACAACCGCAATTTTGGGCATCAGAAGTAAACGCTTCCAGTTATCGAATGTGCTAAAGGGGATTGTCTTCTGGTTAACGGTAAGAGCTTTCATAGACCATGTTATTCTCTAAATGTAAATTGCAGTTATTGTCGCTGCTTACTTACATTGATTAAATAACAGTTATATGCATCCTTTGAAATAACAGCACAAGTAGCATGCGCTATCCCATCCATTTTACATCGTATTAATCACAATAATTTAAGCGTAATGGATCTCTGTTGCCTCTCTCAGAAGTTAGAACGGTGAAGTGCGGTGTTGAAGGAGTCGTTATGGGTATAATGTGTAAGGTCTAGGGGGACGGGGGCACAGACTTGAACGGTTTCCTTTCTGCTTGCTGCAGTATTATCTTATCCTAAGGGCTTCTGGATGTAAGGGATTTAATTGTTATGGAGCCAAAGAAGAGGGGAGATGTGTTATGGTAGATTAGAACAATTACATTAATTGAAGCCGAGATATTGTTCATTAATTAATCAAGGACACTGCATTTCTGTGCGAACACATTTATATTGTTTTCTATTTAACACAGTTCACATTTGTAATAACTATAGATTTGCATTAAGGGGTATTGTTTTTACAGTATTTGTTTGATTTGTATTATGGTAATTCAAGTTTGGTTTTATACATATAATTTGGTCAATGCTGACATAATTATAAATCTGTTTTCCATTCATAGGGTTTTATGTGAAAACTGCCCTTCCTCACATGGAAGATTTCACCAATCCCTCCATCTGAGTGTCAGCATTGCATGGGGAAAACAGCAAAAAGAAAAAGTGTTTAATTTCTGGATTCAAGGGCTGACTAACATCACAGCTATTGCGGCCATGGATCTAAGGGAATTTTACCTGTTGGCTGCCCTGATTGCTTGCTTCTGGTTGGACCCGTCTATAGCCCAGGAGCTCATTTACCCCATCAGAGAGGAGTTGCAGGAAAATGTCTTAATTGGAAACATACCAAAGGACCTAAATATCTCCCATATGAATGCCGGAACTGGATCCAGTGCCAACCTGGTTTACAGACTGGTGTCTAAAGCAGGTGACAACCCGTTGCTTAGAGTGTTGAGCAGCACGGGGGAGATATTCACCACCTCCAACCGTATCGACAGGGAGAGGCTCTGTCCCGGTCCCTCGTTCGAGGAGAGTGAGTGCTCCTTTGAGATCGAGGTTGTGATTTTACCCAACGACTACTTCAGACTTATCAAGATTAAAATAGTTGTGAAGGACACCAACGACAATGCTCCCATGTTCCCATCTCCAGTAATAAACATCTCCATTCCGGAGAATACACTGATCAACAGCCGTTTTGCCATTCCCTCAGCCACCGACCCCGACACTGGCCCCAATAGTGTCCACAAGTACGAGCTGGTAAACGGGCAAAGTGCCTTCGGGTTGGACATTGTGGAGACACCTGAGGGGGAGAAGTGGCCACAGCTCATTGTTCAGCAGAATTTAGACAGGGAGCAGAAAGACACATATGTCATGAAAATCAAGGTGGAAGACGGAGGCACGCCCCAGAAATCCAGCACCGCTATCCTCCAAGTCACGGTCACGGACGTCAACGATAACAAGCCTGTGTTCAAGGAAAGCCAGATGGAGGTCCACATACCTGAAAACTCTCCTATAGGGACATCAGTGGTCCAGCTGCAGGCTACAGATGCAGATGTCGGGGCAAATGCGGAAATCAAGTATATGTTCGGGACGCAGGTGTCCCCTGCTACAAAGAGATTGTTTGCTTTGAACGGCACTACAGGACTTATAACAGTTCAGAGGCCCCTGGACAGGGAGGAGACCGCCATTCACAAGCTGTCTGTGTTAGCGAGCGACGGCAGCTCCAGTCCAGCCAGAGCCACCATAACTATAAACGTGACTGATGTGAATGACAATCCACCAAACATTGATCTGCGGTATATAATCAGCCCAATAAATGGCACTGTGTACCTCTCAGAAAAGGATCCAATAAACACCAAGATTGCTCTCATAACAGTGTCAGACAAGGACATGGATGTGAATGGCAAGGTCATCTGTTTCATTGAGAAGGATGTCCCTTTTCACCTCAAAGCGGTATATGATAACCAGTATTTGCTGGAGACGTCAGCATTGCTAGATTATGAAGGTACCAAAGAGTACAATTTCAAAATCGTAGCGTCTGATTCTGGTAAGCCAAGCTTGAATCAGACTGCATTGGTTAGGGTGAGGCTAGAGGATGAAAATGACAATCCACCCATATTCAGCCAGCCTGTCATTGAGCTTGCTGTCATGGAAAACAACAAACGTGACATGTTCCTCACAATGCTCAGTGCCACCGATGAGGACAGTGGAAAAAATGCTGAGATTGTGTATCAGCTGGGCCCTAACGCATCATTCTTCGACCTGGACCCAAAAACTGGTGTCCTCACAGCCACTAGGGTGTTTGACCGTGAGGAGCAGGAACGATTCCTCTTTACGGTAACGGCAAGAGACAACGGGACACCTCCACTCCAGAGTCAGGCAGCAGTCATTGTGACGATCCTCGATGAAAATGACAACAATCCAAAGTTCACCCACAATCACTTTCAGTTTTTTGTGTCAGAGAACCTGCCCAAGTACAGTACTGTGGGAGTAATAACTGTCACCGACTCGGATGCCGGTGAAAACGCTGCCGTCACACTGTCGATTCTGAGCGACAATGAAAATTTTATCCTGGACCCCTACTCAGGGGTCATCAAGTCCAATGTGTCCTTTGACCGGGAGCAGCAAAGTTCCTACACCTTTGACGTTCGGGCAGTAGATAGCGGGCGGCCACCATGTTCCTCAGCTGCTAAGGTGACCATTAACGTCATCGACGTGAATGACAACATACCCATTGTCATCTCTCCTCCTTCGAACACCTCCTTTAAACTGGTGCCCCTCTCATCCATCCCTGGGTCAGTGGTGGCTGAGGTCTTTGCTGTGGATGGTGACACAGGGATGAATGCGGAGCTCAAGTACACTATTGTGAGTGGCAACAACAAGGGGTTGTTCCGCATCGACCCTGTGACAGGAAACATTACCTTGGAGGAGAAGCCTGCCATCTCGGACATGGGCCTCCACCGCCTGGTAGTAAACATTAGCGATCTGGGCTACCCCAAGTCCCTTCATACCCTGGTGCTGGTGTTCCTTTATGTCAACGACACAGTCGGTAACGCCACGTTGATCTACGAACTAATTCGTCGCACCATGGAGACACCCCTGGACAGGAACATTAAGGAGGGCAGTGAGACCTACCAAAGCGGGGACTATCTAACCATCATGATTGCCATCTTTGCCGGGGCCATGGTGGTGATTGTGGTGATCTTCGTGACAGTGATGGTCCGCTGCCGCAATGCCTCCAGGTTCAAGGCGGCCCAGCGGAAGAAGCAGGGAGCAGAGTGGATGTCGCCCAACCAGGAGAACAAGCAGAACAAGAAGAAGAAGCGGAAGAAAAGGAAGTCCCCCAAGAGCTCCCTCCTGAACTTTGTCACCATCGAGGAGAACAAAGCAGACGACCCCGCCCACGAGCCCATCAACGGCACCGTCAGCCTCCCTGCTGAGCTGGAGGAGCAGGGCATCGGCCGCTTTGACTGGAACACAGCGCCCACCACCACCTTCAAGCCCTCGAGCCCTGACCTGGCCCGGCACTACAAGTCCGCCTCGCCACAGTCAGCCTTCCACCTGAAAGCAGACACGCCGGTCTCAGTTAAGAAGCACCACGTGATTCAGGAGCTCCCCTTAGACAACACCTTTGTAGGGGGCTGTGATACTCTCTCCAAGAGGTCATCCACCAGCTCAGATCACTTCAGTGCCTCGGAGTGCAGTTCCCAGGGAGGATTCAAGACTAAGGGACCCATTCACCCCACCAGACAGGTAAAAGATCACTTTTACTGGTCTATAAGTACTGCGTATAACTGCCCCGTTCAACAGTGCTGAAGAGTGAGTAATTTACCCATTGTGATTGACTTGCACTTAAGTTACACTTAATCAACACAGATGAGACATGGGAGGGGGGAGGATTGTCCACTAGAATTCACGGTAATAATTGTTTTCTTGTACATTCATTTAAAACCAAAAAGAAAAAAAATCTTGACCTTCATGAATTATTGTATGACATGTGGTTAGCAACGGACTAAAACACCACATGAATACTATTTATTCCTACGGATCTCTTACCTACAGACTCTTGCTGTTAATCTGTTCCAACTATCTAAAGGATATTTCAATCAAACATGTACCAAGTGGGCATCTGTCGAAAAGCCTTGTCAGATACTACAGACACATGACCTTTTATGGGTCTCAGAGGTTGAATGAGGAAGATGGCGTCTATATCCCAAATTGCACCCTACTCCCAATGCAGCATACTACTTATGACCAGAGCCCCTAAAGCTCTGGTCAATCAAAGTGTACTGTGTAGGGAATAGGGTGCCAATTGGGCTGTATCGCTAGATGGTGAAAATGTTCAGACATACAGATCATTTATATGGTGCAAAGATACAAAAATGCCTTCAAACATTTGTGAAAGAAACATTTTTTTCTCGCCTGTCTACTCAGCTCCCACATTGTCATTGTAATAACAGATTATAGCTCCGCCCCCCCAACAGAAAGCTGGTGTGCTCTCTTTCTTTCTTCCGGATCTCCTAAAGGCAACAGGAGTGTTCGTTCTTCCGAGAAAAATTAGCATAATTTATCCTAATCTAAACTCATATACGTCGACTTTCTTATCCCTCCATGATAGTCTCAATGGTGTGTATACATTTTTTTGTTTCATTGTGTATAATGACAACAACATCAACAACAAAAACAACACAATACCCTTGACCTGGTCATAATACTTGGGATAATATACGTGTTACTGTAGTAATTCTTATAATCGTGCCTGTAGTAATTAAACTCATTCTAAGTGTATCAAGATAGGAATCAGACCCAATCATCCAAGCTTAAACTGATTATATTCTCCTTTACGGTGGAGCTGCATCCTATCTCAGCCAACTAACTGTTTATGTGTGTGAGTGTGTGTGTGTGCCTATTACAGAACCTGATACACATCCAATTCAGAAAGGATTATCCCATAATGAGAACTGAAATTCCAACGTAATCCACAATGTGTTTTATCAAAGCCTTATTAATTTTGTCTACTAATAAACATAACGTGCTCTTTCTAGAGCACTAGAGCAAAAGAAGGCAAGTAGCATACATGTAGCGAGAGAGGGATGGAGACAGAAGGAGAGAGTGGGGGACAGGGATGAAGGGAGAGAGTGAGGGGTGGAAATAGAGGGAGAAAACGCAAAGAAGTGTTCAGAAAGCGAGCGGTGAAAGAGAAAGGAATGGAGAGAGCACATGGAGGGAAACCGAGTGGGTCAGTGGAAAGAATCAGAGGAAGGGATTGTAAAGGCAACAGACAGGGGTGGGGGAAGGTGGCTGGGGGCACATCACCTGAAGAGGGCACTGTTGCTCTGCTTGGCATTCCCTGGCAGTCTGCCAACCTGCAGTAGCGCCCCTAATGCATGGGGAGGTGGAGAAGCGGGGAGGGGGTGTCCATTCGACTCTCCTCTGTAAATACTCATGCCTAACGACG
The DNA here is from genome assembly GCA_016801145.1 of Umbra pygmaea. Taxonomy (NCBI): domain Eukaryota; kingdom Metazoa; phylum Chordata; class Actinopteri; order Esociformes; family Umbridae; genus Umbra; species Umbra pygmaea. The sequence continues at coordinate 1,570 of JACXGM010010103.1, read as the reverse complement.
TGGCTAAATGCACAGGCACATTGATAATGGCATTCAAAGGTGAATCTGGGATACAGTTTATCCGGAAGAGAGGTTGAAGGGATGGAGGGTTGAAGGCAGGACGAAGGAGAGGAGAGATAAGGGGACAGTGACGCATCAGATCCCTGGATCAGCGCTTCAGTGGGTGTGTTTTCTGTTTTTCTGCAGCGTGAAAGAAACCCAGCAAACAAAAGAAGCATTCAGGGCCGGTCTGGTGGTGTTTTCAATACTCTACATCTTCACAGTCTGAGGGATGAAGGGGGAGATGATAGCGGGAAATGGGGAGGGGGGGCATTTTGCCTGCAGGCAACATCAGCGAGATACAAGAGCTATGACAGCCCTGTGTGTAAGCTCCAACTCCCATTGACACTCTTCAGTCATCCTGCAGTTCAGAGCCACGTTCATGTTCATTAATACTTTTAAACAAATGCTGCAGTAAAGCAGCTGAGGAGGAACTGACGGGCCTGTCGAGTCCTCTGGTCTTCTTGACGATGTACATACCAAAGATGACGGTTCAACGCATATTATAGGCAACAGTACTGATATATCTAATGGGCCCCGATAAAAATTGTGCAGTAAATTGGGAATACGGCCCTGCCAATAGTAGAGAAGTTAATAGGGAATAGGGCCCTGCTAAAAGTAGAGAAGTTAATAGGGAATAGGGCCCTGCTAAAAGTAAAGAAGTTAATATGGAATAGGGCCCTGCTAAAAGTAGAGAAGTTAATAGGGAATAGGGCCCTGCTAAATGTACTGCACTACATAGGGAATAAGGCATCTTCAACATTACTGCACAACAATACAAAAACACAACAACACATTTCTCACCAATTACACAACAACAACAACACAAAAACACAACATAACAACATCCCCCAACTCTAGCACAACAGAATAACTCAACAAAATCTCCCACCAATAGCTCAACCAACAACAACAATAAAAACAACAACGACACAGAATAGTAAAGGGGCTGTGAACATCGTTCTGCGTATATCACTTCTTCAATGCATCAAAGCTGTGTTGCGTTTTGACTAATATTATCTTCCCAAGTCCCAACTATCACTTCTAATTGAACCCTTTTCCCTATGTAGTGATTTGTTTTTCACCAGGGCTCATAGTACTCAAAGTGCGCTATGAAGTGAATAGTGTGTCATTCGGGCAACTGTCTTCAGAATATATCTCTTCGTCTTCTTAAGTGCCCCATTGGCATCACCATTACAGATGCTCCATCTAGTTAGTGATCACAGCAGCCAAGAGAACGGCTTGTTGGAATCAGCTTTCCAACACATCCCCGCCTGCCTGACTCGGATAGGGGGGCAATTTGGGGGTTATTTTCCTCATCTTTTTATCTCCCCCCAGGGGCCTGTATTAGTGTAAACAACCATGGGAGAAGAACACAGCCTGCGTCACACATTGCACCATATTCTATGTACAGTATAGTGTACTAGTTTTATACAGGGCCAATAGGGCTGTGGTCTAAAGTAGTGCAAAATGGAGGGTCTAGGGTGTAATGCAGGACATGGGCAGTGTCCTAGATCCATTGGATGAGACA
>JACXGM010010102.1:0-26695 GCA_016801145.1 Umbra pygmaea | reverse complement strand
GGGGGTGGGGGGCAGCAACCCGCCGCCGGCATGGTGCTCCCTAACTGGTTAAGAAGTGGAAGGTATTTGGTACAACACAGACCCTCCCTGGGTCAGGACGTCGCTCCAGACTGGATGAAAGAGCCACGAGCAAACTGGTCAGAGAGGCTACCAAGAGGCCTACAGCAACTCTGAAACAGTTGAAGAATTCATGACAAAGAGTGGTCATTGTGTGCATGTGACAACAATATCACACTTTCTCCACCAGGGTGGGAAATTAACACCCGCCACCCGCCAATGGCGGGTAGATTTTCACATTGGTGGGTAACATTTCCCTATCTACCAGCCACTCTGGCGGGTGAATTGTACAACATATGATACGTTTTTTTTTTTTTTGGCTACTTTAAACATTACTTGTTTCGGATTGGAGATAAATGAGTTTGACAAAAATGCGGAAGCTTACTCATTAACAAAGAAAGATGCATTTCTGTCGAGGTGCATATTTAATATGTTTTCGCAGAGCTAGTCTGTGAGAACTCCAGCCTTTAGCTGCGGTACCATAAACATAGTGCGGTAGAGAAGAAAAACGAATCAATTTAGTTCCCAGTATTAAGCCCGAGTAAACTAGATTAAGTCAATATAGAAAATGTCAAAAACAAAACGTGTATAACTACAGATATGGGGAAGTTGATGTGATTATGATACGATTTTATATTATCGAAAAAAGAAAACCACACACATACAGCACGGAATTCTAAACGCTCATTGGATGATTCAGCTGTCACTCAAATCACTTGTTTAATCTGCGATAATGATTGGATTCTGATTAACGTTTTCCCAGAGACATTTACATGCGCAATGTCCAACTGTAACTTAGTTTATTAACAGCGGATTCTAATTCAAGTATCTTAAATCTCCATAATATGGTTTCTTATTATATTTAATGTTGTAAGATGTTTCGTTTCATTATTGAAGAAGCACTTGCAACTTTGATGGGTGATTATTGGGGGTCAGATGGCTCAGTGGTTAGGAAGTCGACTAGTAGTCAGAAGGTTGCTGGTTAGATTCCCTGCTGTGCCAAATGTCGTTGTCTTTGGACAAGGCACTTCACCCTAAATTGCGCCAGTAAGAATGCCCCTGTGCTTAATGTACTGTGAATCACTCTGGATAAGACTGTCTACTAAATGACTAAAATGTAAATCATTTAACCAATGCTTCAATATTTTTATTAGTAATCCCAGATGTTTTCCAAACAGATTATTAGAAAATCAATTTAAAAATGTGTAAATATTGTGGCGTACTTCAGGTGTTACAACAGCAAAGTTTTACACCTCTCAAAGTTGATACTGCCTACTGTTGCATGAGTGATTTAAAAGTAGCTGACTAAAATATGGTAGTAGGACATACAATTAGCAAACAGATTAGCACAATTTGTTAATCATCTAAAAATTATTAATCTCAGACTTGTCTTCACTAAATGTCCCTTTAGTAATTGACCTATATTAATAACACATGTATTCATTGTGAATTTAATGTGTTGAAGCAATATAGAATATGCTAGTGTGTTTTCTTTTATGTATTTGAATTTGGGAAAAAGTGGCTGGTAAAATTTTGGCATCCACCAACCACAGTGGCTGGTAGACAAAAAAGTTAATTTCCCACCCTGTTCTCCACAAATGTGGCTTGTATGGGAGGGTTGCAAGAAAAAAGCCACTCCTCAAAAAGGCCACATACAGTCATGACTGAGCTTTGCCAAAACGCACCTTGAAGATTCTAAGGCCATGTGGAAAAAGGTGTTATGGTCAGATGAGACTAAAATGGAATTGTATGGCCTCAACGCCAAGCGATATCTGGCGAAAATCCAATACAGCTCACCATCTATAACACCATTCCTACAGTAAACCATGGAGGTGGTAATATCATGTTATGGGGTTGTTTCTCTGCAGCAAGGACTGGAGCACTTGTCAGAATAGAAGGAAAAGGGATGGGCCAAAATACTGTCAAATTCTTGAGGAAAACCTGCTGCTCTCTGCCAGAAAGTTGTCAATGGAAAGAAGATTTACCTTCCAACATGACAATGACCCAAAGCACACAGCAAAACTGACCACACAGTGGTTGAAGGAGAAAAAGGTGAATAACCTTGCATGGCCTAGTCAGAGCCCAGACTTTAACCCCATTGCAAATCTGTGGGATGACTTGAAGACAGCAGTCCACAAATGGTCACCATAAAATTTAACTGAACTTGAGCAGTTCTGCAAAGAAGAGAGGTCAAATATTGCAATGTCTAGATGTGCAAAGTTAGTAGAGACATATCCCAACAGACTAAAGGCTGTAATTAAAACAAAAGGTGGTTCAACAAAATACTGAAACAAGGGGGTGATCCTTTTTCCAAAACAGTGATTGTGTTATTTAATTTTTTCTGACATGTTGGTGTTATATCTTTCACTTGGATGTTATAAGTTGCACTGAGTAAATACAGCTGAATGAAACACAAGCGGTGTATTATTCTTCATTTCAGGCTACAAAGCAACAAAATTTGAATATTTTACAGGGGGGTGATTCTTTTCTCTACCCACTGTACAACATCTTAAAATAACATTGTGTTCTTGAGGGTTTGGGGGCCTCCTAATGGCTGCTTATGTCAGTTGTAAATTTGCTTGGACAGAGCAGGCATCATCTTGGTCAGCAACTGAGTGAGGGACGTCATTTCACCAGTGACTTTACGCAGCAATGCATTTTCAGCTGACTTGAAGGTGGTGATGATGAATGGGTTTCCTTGCAACAAGAGAAATGCAGCAATGCAATGCTGGTGATTTGGACCATCACAACCATCAGTAAGCTGAATTGTCATGGAAACAAATATGACACTTACAGCTCCACACATTGTCACACGTTTCCCTGACAACTTAACAAGTAGTTGAGTTTGATGCAGACTACAACATTTTGAATGTGGTACCCATGGTCTGGGTCTACCCATGACATGCGGATATGGAATGAAATTGGCCTGAAGCAGCTGTTTGAAAGGCAGTTTTATCCAATAGGAGATAAAGGATACCCTTTACGCTTGTGGCTGCTCACCCCTTTCCATATTCCATTGACAGATGCCTAAATGACCTACAACAGGTAGCCTATTTTGTAAGCTATTTATACAATAATGTTTCATAGTTTATTAATAGAATACTGTATCCTAATATAGGCAATAAGTAAGGTTTCAATGTCATATCATTTCACAGGGCACATAGTATCACACAAAGTGTGGTGGAGAGGGATTGGTCAGTGGAAGCGCAGATTCCACATTCTACACTCATTCTAAATTTGACTATTTTAGCAAGCAGTACTGTTTCTTATTCTCTCCAGATTCTTTTATAATCCATGGTGGCTATGATTACATTATTAACTCTAGGATATATATAGGCAGGTCAGTTAACAGCACACCGGTTTGAAATTTGTCATTCAGAAATAGTGGAAAAAAATAGTTGATCTTTAATTTACAATGTGTATATCGTAATGGATTCTCTTGAAAAAGTGTGTTGAATGTCAACTCCTCTTAGGTATGTCACCATTGAATGTGAATTTATCTGAGAATATTCTTAAATAGGTGCATCTATTTAGTAATTGGCCCTTGCCTATGTCGTCATTCAGAATCCCATTTGCGACAGCCAAAGTGTCATGAATCAGCTCTAAGACTGACACTTAACATTTTGTCCTACACTTCACTTAAAGTAGGACTGAGATGTTTAAACACTAACTTTTAATGGGCAGCTTAGAGCCAAGACTTATCTTACTCTAAAGTCAAGTCTTAGCAGTGTTCTTATGAGTAATTCTGAGAAGCTTGATAAATACGGGCCCAGATCTCACAATGTTGATAACAGGAGTCCAAATGTAGGAGCTGGGTAACATCCACATCTGGGATACAGATATTTAGTATGATAGACATTGTATTGATAGGTTTTATTACATTCAGATTTGTAAAATGTATTAAGAATTTTTCAGAAGTCAGTACATGCAGTCATATACAAAGGTTGATCATCCCTGAAAAACAATTAAGTGAAAAAAAGGTTTTCACAGTGCTTCAAATTTTCCAAATGTTGTTATGTTACACCCTCATTCCAAAATTTATTAAATTATTTATTTCCCTGTGAAAGCAGTGTGTATGAAATCTTAGCAAATTCATTAAAAATATAAAAATAAAAAAGCACATGTACATAAGTATTCACAGCCTTTGCAATGACATTTAAAAATTGAGCTCAGGTGTATCCTGTTTCCACTGATCATCCTTGAGATGTTTCCACAACCTGATTGGAGTCCACCTGTGGTAAATTCAGTTGATTGGACATGATTTGTAAAGGCACACACATGTCTATATAAGGTCCCACAGGTAAAAGTACATGTCAGAGCACAAACCAAGCTAAGAAGTCCAAGGAAATGTCTGTAGACCTCCGAGACTGTATTGTATCGAGGCACAGAAAAATATCTGCAGCATTGAAGGTCCCATTGAGCATAGTGGCCTCCATATTCTGTAAATGGAACAAGTTTGAAATCACCAGGGGCCTCATTTTATAAATGTTACGCACAAAAGTAGATGTAAGCTGCTCTCTACGCAAGAATTTGGATTTATAAAAAGCAAACTTGACAGGAAAATGTGCGGTCCTTCACGGAAACTCTGACCCAGGCGTACGCACAAAAACTGGTGAAATTGATGTTTTACAGCATTCAGAATCTGGTCACCGGAAGAGAAAGTAGTTCTGTTTTCACTTCAAAATCGGCAGATGGATGAAACACGTGAAACTGTCCGAAACTGCAGACTGTTGTGTAAACGAAATCGAAATACTGCCTCTAATTAATAATATGAAGATTTCACAAAGCCATTTTTACAATTAACAGCCTGCGGTGAAAAACAAACAAAATAAAACAAGATTGTAACGTAAATGCAAATGTAGACATTTGCAAAAAGAACACTCAAATGTTCTGTAATTATATTGGCATGTTATGTAATTCATCCTCATAAATAAAATGGTAAACAAAACAAAATCATGCTACAGAATCATAGTGTTGATTTATGTCTTTGGTTCGTTTCATTTTTAAATGTGTTCCATCGTGACGCATGTCTTAAAAATTTTGAAAGGAGCAAGAAATTCCATTTGCTTAGAACTATTTCCCATTTACAATTACATTAATACCGATATATGTAGCTTATCAGATACAATCCAATGGATTGTTATAAAAAGCCATGCCATCACAATGGACAGTCATGCACTTTGAGTGCTTACAACAATAGGATTTCTGGCGACTGGCACTTTCCAGAGGGAATTGGCTGACAGGTCAGGGATATCTCAGCCAACCCTTAGCTGGGTAATGCCAGACGCATAACTACATGAAGTTTCTGTATACGATGGGTGAACAGGCAAACAAAAAAGCACAATTTGCAGCTATGTCCGGTTTCCCAAATGTATTCAGTGCTATTGACTGCGCTCGTGTTGCCATAAGGGCACTGAATGAGAATGAAAATGAACATGCTTTCATTAATCGAAATTGGACATCCATGTCCAAATAATTTGTGATGGAGACATGTTGCACACGAATGTTCCCCCACCTGTGGCAGACACTTTTGCGAAGAAGCGCTAGACGCTTTTTTTTATTTTGGCCATGGTCCGACTTTCTGTGGCTGCGGCATTCACAGCGTCTGCAACCGTTTGCCATCCCAACGCATTTTTGGCATTAGCGATGGGCTCACTGTGCCCTCCAAACAATATTTTCCTCCACTTTTCCACCTCGCCAACAACAATTTCTACTTCACATAGAATTTTTTTTTGGTTTTCCTCTCTGTGTTTGCCATGATTTCTCAATCAATTAATATCAATTTGGGGGTGCTCCACTGACTATTTATGGCCAAATATGGGCGTGACATGAAGCCGCAAAATCTGCGGCACATTTAGAGTTGATTGGGATTTATTAAGGGTAAACGGCGTAGGACGTGCATGTTTTTATAAATCTGAATAGTGCTCTGTACGCCACTTCTGACGCAAATACACCGCAAAGTTTTATAAATGAGGCCCCAGAGCTCTTCCTAGAGCTGGCTGGCTGGCCAAACTGAGCAATCGAGGAAGAAGGGCCTTAGTCAGTGAGTTGACCAAGAACCCGATGGTCACTCTGACAGAGCTCCAGCATTTCTCTGTGGAGAGAGGAGCACCTTCCAGAAGAACAACCATCTCTGCAGCCCTCCACAAATCAGGCCTGTATGGAAGAATGGCTAGACAGAAGCCACTGCTCAGTAAAAGGCACATGAGAGCCCGCCTAGAGTTTGGCACCTGAAGGACTCCCAGACCATGAGAAACAAAAGTCTCTGGTATGATGAAACAAAAGATTAACTCTATGGACAGAATGGTAAGTGTTATGTCTGGAGGAAACCAGGCACTGCTCATCACCTGGCCAATACCATCTCTACAGTGAAGCATGGTGGTGGCAGCATCATGCTGTGGGCATGTTTTCAGCAATAGGAACTGGGAGAATAGTTAGGATCGAGGGAAAGATGAATGCAGCAATGTACAGAGACATCCTTACTGATAACCTGCTCCAGAGTGCTCTGGACCACAAACTGGGGCAAAGGTTTATCTTCCAACACAGCACACAGCCAAGATAACAAAGGAGTGGCTACAGTACAACAGCCAGAGCACAGATTTGAACCAGATTAAACATCTCTGGAGAGATCTGAAAATGGCTGTGCATTGATGCTCCCCATCCAACCTGATAAAGCTTGAGAGGTCCTGCAAAGAAGAATGGGAGAAACTTCCCAAAAATAGGTACCAAGCTTGTAGCATCATACACTAAAAGACTTGAGGCTGTAATTGCTGCCCAAGGTGCTTCAACAAAGTATTGAGCAGAGACTGTGTATACTTATGTACATGTCATTTTTTATAAATTTGCTAAAATTTCAAACATACTCCATTCACATTATCCCACGGAGACAATCGTGAAGGGATAAATGAAACAGAATTGGAAAGTGAAAAACACTTTCACAAAAGAAAGGGACTTCGGGAAGTCTAACAATATGAATAATAACACTCAACAAACATAGCATAGCTTAACACAAATAGCAATATGACAATAACGGACAGCTGCCTATACAAAAAAAGGAACAAAATATGTAGTGATACATGCAATTGGACTCTGGTGTGTATGGTTGGCTGAATAATAGGTGATTTATAGGTAGAAACAGGGATAACTACACAGTCCAGGAGATACAGAAAACATGTACATGGAGTCACTGTCGCTGGAGCAGCTGACCAGGGCTGTCATGTAGAGGTCAAATCAACTTGTTTTCACAGAAAGATTCATTTTAGTTAGTATAGTTAGTATCATTTTTGTTTTCACAAAATTTCGGTCCTTACCAGAATTCCATAGGTCCCATGGATCCCATCTTTTCCAGGTTTCCCCTGAAAAACAATATCTCTAAGACATGAGTGTGTCAGTTATGTTGTGTCTTAGGGCCCAACACATGCACCAGAATAAATAAACCACAATAACCCATTAAACAACAATTATAAGGCAACTGGTTTGAACCCTGAATACCAGTTGGTTGAAAGCTGTCCAATATGAGAATATGTACTTTGTGTATAACAAAGGTTTATATGAACAAAAAGGCATTTAAATGTTGCGTTATAATGCTAATATACCATGGTAACACTATCGAAGTGTTGCAGGATCCTTACAGACAGCCATTAGACATGGTATACCTGTCTAACACACCAACTCATAGCTTATTGCTCAATTACACCAAATGTAAGCATTATATAAATACGATAAATGTGACATACACTACAGGTCAAATGTTTTAGAACACCCAGGAATTTACGTGTGTTGATGGAAATTAGTAACTTAATTCACCAAGGTGGCATTTAAATTGATCAGACATTATATTCAAAATGTGATTAATTATGGATGAGCTACATATTTCATCATTGGTACATTGTATTTATATACTAAAATAAAATTTGATTTGCTGTTGTAACAATTCATTATACATCTGTCATTTCCAACAGTTATAGACATTTCCAACATTGGTAATATCATGGATATATTGTACAACGATCAGCTATAACATTAAGACTACCTGCCTAATATTGTGTAGGTCCCCCTTTTGCCACCAGAAACAGCAGCCCCATAGGCAACAAACTCTAATGCACTAAGTTCTGACACCTTTCTATCAAAACCAGCATTAACCTTTTCAGAAATTTGAGCTACAGTAGCTCCTCTGTTGAAACGGGCCAGTCCTCACTCCCCACATGCGTCAATGAGGCTTGGCCACCCATTACCCTGTTGCTGGTTCACAGGGTTTTCTTCTTTGGACCAATTTTGATAGGTGCTGACCACTGCAGACCGGGACCACCCCACAAGAGCTGCAGTTCAGGAGATGCTGTGACCCAGTCATCTAGCCATCATAATTTTGCTCTTGTCAAAGTCTATCAAATTAATTTTTCCTGCTTCATACACATCAACTTTGAGGACAAAATGAAAAAGCAGGAAAACTAGGTGGTCATAATATTATGGCTGACCGGTGTATATTTTTATCAGTTCAATGACACCTTGGTGAATATTTTTTTAATGCCTGGGTGTTCTAAAACCTTTGACCGGTAGTGTAATTTACTGAAATTTCTGCGCTACCAGAGCTCCTGGTTCTCCTTGATCGCCTTTCTCCCCTTTATATCCAGGACGTCCAGGGAAACCCTGTAAAATAGGAGCAGAGAGAGAGAGAGAGAGAGAGAGAGAGAGAGAGAGAGAGAGAGAGAGAGAGAGAGAGAGAGAGAGAGACATTATATATACTGTACAGACTAGCAGTCAACCAAATAGACAGGCATAAAGACAGAGCATCACCCGTGAGAAATACAGGTGAGGGACAACATAATGAACAATAAACAACTTTGACTTTTAATGTAAACACATCATGGACAAGGATTTTGAAGTAACTAAATTACAAACACAGCAGGAAATTCAAAGATCATGTACGTAAAACATTAAGTTCAATCCATTTAGTAATAAATAACCTATAAATGTGCAAATTAGATTAATGGTACTCACAGGCTGGCCAGTACACCCCTTATCTCCTGTATCACCAGGCTCCCCCTGCAATATGGATAGGACACTGTCCAGCTACATTTTGTTGACAATATGATCTAATGTACAGATGTTGAGCAAACAAGATAAAGGAGTACTTCTTTTGGGTAGTAATTGAAGAAATTCCAACAAGGTGGTCTTTCATGAAAACATGAAATACCAAGGCACTCACACCTATTAAAAAAAGTATTTTAAAAGGCCTTTAATAATATGGCTAATGCATAGCAAATAGTAAAATACACACCTTGGTCTTTCATGTTTTCTTACAGATGTTGCTCATCAAATGTGAGCAATACGCACTGTGGCACACCACAAAAACGCAAGTTCAAGTATGGCGGGAGTAAAAAACTACATACAATTAGTGGCCACCAGGTGGCGTCGGTGAGCAAATCAATGTTAATTCTCCAATTTATTCTACAGTATGGAGATAATATTGTAAATATAGTTGCAAGCAACGATGGGACGGGGTACTCCGATATAGGAAGTATAGGAAAATAGGCTTCCAATGGTACCAACCATTACGGTTCAGGAAATATGAAAATGTGAGTCAATGAACGCTCGATCTGCAATTTTGTCCACCATTTTGCATTGTATCTCCTAGTCCATATCACCAATAAAGAAGGCATGTATAAGACACCTGTATGCCAAAGTGCAGGCCAATCGGACTTATTGTTAATTTTAAGATGATTTTTATAGCTGTGGGCAAATGTTCATTTATGGACAGAATTTATCTAACTTTGAGAGTCAATATCTCCGGCTATGATGAACCCACATGATAACCCACCCATCATTCATTCCTCATTTCCTCATTTATTGGTTTCTATCATGTATGGTTCAGAAAATATGACATTGTGTCGCATCATGCATCACTGAACCATTGGGTCAGCCATTTTCTCCGCCATTTTGCATTGTATTTCTTATTGCTTATCACCGTATAGGGATGCAAGTATAAGAAATCTGTACACCGAAAGCCAGGTCAATCGGACTTATTAGCCACTCGGAAAAATCTGTATACCAAAAGCCATCATCAGATGGCTTTGTTCATCTTGAGAAATAAGACAGGTATACAAAATTTCATCACTGTAGGTCAAACGGGGTGAATATCGCGGCATGGGGTGGGCCTTAGCGGGGTAGGTACTTGTAGTAAAAACATTGTGGAGAGTTGGGACAAATGAGTTCTGGGGAATGCAGTGTAGGGCTTTAGGCTTACAATGGGTTGGGAGATTGATGTTCAAAGGATAATGATTTTTATGAGATGAATGTGGGTTGTATTAGGTGCCTGGAGGAAAACATGAAATTCAGTTTTGTAACATTTGTATTGGCCATAAGAAATATTTTTCCAGGCAACTTTATCTAAGTGATGTCTTGTACACTGCTTGTGTTTAAAGACATGGGTAAAAGCAATTCTTCCCTGAGTTATTACAGGGTGTGCTGAAGTCTTCAGGACTTACATCAGACAGCCATTAGTGAATGTTTACTTGTTTGGTGAAATGGGTGCATGTGAACTTGAACATGGCTCATTGGAGACTAGGCCTGCACGATTCTGGGAAAATATGAATCACAATCTTTTAGCTTAGAAATGATATCAAGATTATCTGCCATGATTTTTTCTCATGAAGTGTAATGTTGCACACATGAACCATGACAAAACTAAGTAAAATTGGCACTACTAAACATGGATGTTTTTTGGCACCTATAGCACATTGTGCATCACCACAAGCCTGTAAACATAGAGGCTTCAATGAATAAAGAAAATAAAGTACATACTGGCCATTTAATTACTTTAAGATACCAATAATAGTGACATAACACATTGAACTAAATATGGGGCTGATACAGGCTCTGAACTACTTGAACTTGAATGTCTTTACAAAATATTTTTTAATGAGAGTTGAAGTCATTTAAAAATTAAATAGCGAATAGGGGTAAATCAAGATCGTGATTTTAAAACAATTTATTGTGCAGTTCTAGTGGACACTGGTGAAGTGAAAGAGATACAGTGGCTTGCGAAAGTATTCGGCCCCCTTGAACTTTTCGACCTTTTGCCACATTTCAGGCTTCAAACATAAAGATATGAAACTGTATTTTTTTTGTGAAGAATCAACAAGTGGGACAAAATTTATTGGATATTTCAAACTTTTTTAACAAATAAAAAACTGAAAAATTGGGCGTGCAAAATTACTAAGTTAATACTTTGTAGCGCCACTTTTTGCTGCGATTACAGCTGTAAATCGCTTGGGGTATATCTCTGTCAGTTTTGCACATCGAGAGACAAATTTTTTTGCCCCATTCCTCCTTGCAAAAACAGCTCAAGCTCAGTAAGGTTAGATGGAGAGCGTTTGTGAACAGCAGTTTTCAGTTCTTTCCATAGATTCTCGATTGGATTCAGGTCTGGACTTTGACTTGGCCATTCTAACACCTGGATAAATCTTGTTGGAAGACAAATCTCCATCCCATTCTCAGGTCTTTTGCAGACTCCATCAGGTTTTCTTCCAGAATGGTCCTGTATTTGGCTCCATCTATCTTCCCATCAATATTAGCCATCTTCCCTGTCCCTGCTGAAGAGAAGCAGGCCCATTTCATCTGACCAGAGGACCTTCTTCCACATGTTTGGTGTGTCTCCCAGGTGGCTTGTGGCAAACTTGAAACTACACTTTTTATGGATATCTTTCAGAAATGGATTTCTTCTTGCCACTCTTCCATAAAGGCCAGATTTGTGCAGTATACGACTGATTGTTGTCCTATGGGCAGACTCACCCACCTCAGCTGTAGATCTCTGCAGTTCATCCAGAGTGATCATGGGCCTCTTGGTTGCATCTCTGATCAGTCTTCTCCTTGTATTAGCTGAAAGTTTAGAGGGACAGCCGGGTCTTGGTAGATTTGCAGGGGTCTGATACTCCTTCCATTACAATATTATCGCTTGCACAGTGCTCCTTGGGATGTTTAAAGCTTGGGAAATCTTTCTGTATCCAAATCCAGCTTTGAACTTCTCCACAACAGTATCTCGGACCTGCCTGGTGTGTTCCTTGTTCTTCATGATGCTCTATGTGCTTTCAACGGACCTCTGAGACTATCACAGAGCAGGTGCATTTATACGGAGACTTGATTACACACAGGTGGATTCTATTTATCATCTTTAGTCATTAAGGCAACATTGGATAATTCAGAGATCCTCACTGAACTTCTGGAGAGAGTTTGGTGCACTGAAAGTAAAGGGGCTGAATAATTTTGCTCGCCCAATTTGTCAGTTTTTTATTTGTTAAAAAAGTTTGAAATATCCAATAAATTTCGTTCCACTTCATGATTGTGTTCCACTTGTTCTTGCTTCTTCACAAAAAATTACAGTTTTATATATTTATGTTTGAAACCTGAAATGTGACAAAAGGTCGAAATGTTCAAGGGGGCCGAATACTTTCGCAAGGCACTGTAGATAGCACTTCTGTTTTGAATTCTATCGCCAATCCCTACTTCACACTTGATTCTCCAGTACTTCTATTGCTTTTTATCACAACAAACCCTGGCTATATCAGAAATGTATTTTCAATCAGTTATTCTACCTAACCAAAGTCTTCGATCAAAACATTAAATCTTGATGAAAAACAAACATTGTAATGTCACTCACTCGATACTCGGATGCACACACAGCCAAGCTGTTTATACAAACCTACTGCTTATCTAAAAAGTCAGGTTCTCCAAGTCAAACAAGCTCCTCTTCATTTCTGTGCAATGAGTGGTGTCAGTGAGTGATGGAATGTCATAAAAATGTACTGAAGCACTCAAACCTTTCAGTAGTGCACATAATAGGTATTGAGGCTTTACCGGCAGTCAAAAATTAATTTTCCGATCCCTAGTTCCATTAAGAGTATCCACTATGATAAACTTACACTATTATGTATACAATTATGACATAATTGCAGTGCTCAAGTGGGGCGGTACTCACTGGTACGCAGTACCAGCACCTTTACATTTTACTCTTAAGCGTACCTGCACTTTTTCTTGCGTACCGATGCCTCTCGCATGTAGCCACCATGCAACCACTGACAGAGAAAGCGTCAGGTCAGAGAGATTGGTAATTATCCTAACATTACATAAACTACACTACCCAGAGGGCACTAAGTGACTTACTTCTGATCTCTTGACAAATCACGTAAAGGCAAGCAGTCAGCCCACCCTATCAGAAGTTCGCTTCTCCACAGATGCTAGTATGTGCCAGAGCCAGACACGTCAACAGAGGACCAAGTCCAACCAGAAACATTGGGTATGTTTCATGAGCTTCAAACAATCGTTAATTAAAATCCTTAACAGTCTCCCGACGTTCTAAAGTGTCAACCGTACATGCTTGGTACCGTTGGAAAGAGGAAGACCAGACGAAAAGAATCCCTGTGGGTTAAACATAGCCAGAGCTATGATGCCTCAAATTTGGTCATGTTTTATAGACACCATTTTTACTAAACAGTTGGAGACAGGAAGTAAAAAATAGCAAAAATGTATAGATATATTGTAAGAAATGGGTGCACTACTTTGTATGGCCTCCAAACTTTGCACACGGGTCCAAGAGCCCTGGGGGCTTGACAATATGCATTAAAAAGCCTTATTTGTCATGGTTTACATGCATTTACACAAAAAATATATATGCATATGTTCTTTTTTTGGGATAAATATTTAATAAAACATAATATTCAATGATCCAGGATGTTGGATTTCATTATTCAATGCTGAAGCCATGGGTCCGCTGAGTACAAAACCATAAGGCACTTCACTGTAGGTCAAAGTATGACCTTTTCAGAGGCCAAAAGGTCAACTTTGTGCCAGGCGGACCTAAATCCCATTAGACCTTGAAGGTTGATGTGAGCGATACTGCTAGCAGTAATGAGGAGTCTGCAGCTAACAACCTTAATGTTACCTTAGTCAATGACAGCAATGTCAACAATAACGTGAGTAACGAAACAGATGCATGGCCTGACTGTTGGTCAAGGGACACACAATACGTTTATGTTGTTATAAATAACAATACATTGTTGTTGTACCAACAATACCTCCAAGTATTTTTTTTCAATCCAGAAATCTCAAATGTCATAATGATTTGCCAATGCAAGAGAGTACCGGCACCTTTTTTTCCCCACTTCACATGTCAAACAACCCTTGGAACTAGCCTGCCTTTGATCAAGCTACCACATGACCACGCATTAGCCTAATAGTAGCCCATACATGGCAATACAGCTGACAAACTGTTAAAAACTAAATTACTCTACAGATGGTAAATAAACCCATGCACGTTGATAAGCATCAGAACAAGACGTGTGAGAGCTTAAATCTGTGCATTTTACAAATGTCACAAATACAGTATGTGATGAGCTGCTGCTGGGCCCCTGGGGGTATGGTCACAAATATGTGATTACAACAGTAGCACAGTATTATGATGTCATAAGGACAAATGTTGAGAGATTTCCACATTTTCCCAGTAATTTTAATTTAATTAAATTTTTTAAATTACATTGTGTGATCAATATGCTTGGGGTAAATCTACAGGGGTGCAAATATCATTCAAATCTAGTTGCTAGTGATGTTACCTGTGAACCCACTGCTTCGAGGCATGTATCAAAAACATGAACCAATTTGGAATGGAGCTTTGTATCGGAGCTTGGTTCGTTTTGTGATAATCACGTGACTAGTGACGTCCGAAGCTTCGTTTCACACACACCCACGTCACTGCTTCATAGAGGAATTCAAAGCTTTAAAGTTGCGCGACACAGTGCGCACCTTTGTGGGTTGTTGTATGAGAGTCAGGAGGGTTAGTGAATAGAGAAATTATTATATCAATTATTATGGCTGGTGAATTAGTCAGCAAGAAGATATAGGCTCAGCCCTGGAACAGTGGAAAAAGTTATATTTCTAAATAAAAATGATATTTAATTAATTTTCCCATAAACACTTATAATACCACCAAGCACAATAATATCCCCCTGACCGGTCTACGACCACTGTTATTGTCCATATAAGCACCATCATTGTTTGTTAACTGTCACAAGCACTTTCACTGTCCCAAAGTATGTCTTGCCACTGTCAAAGCACTTCCCCAGAGCTGACGCTAGCAGCTATAGGCAAGAACTTTTCGCCTGGCAACATATTATGCCGGCAACGCGATCTCTGAATTAAATTTTTTCAAAACAATAGCGCTCGTTTGAATTCATTACAATACTCATTGTGAAGTCATAACAAAGCTAGTGAATTGTAACCAAGTACAATTGAATGGTGTGTAAAGAAACAATAAGAGTAGGTATGTGATTGGAAAAAAACATGTTTTCTATAACAACTTTTCATTTAAAACAAAAACAATTTAAACAGAATTTGATTGAATATTTTGTCGGTGTTCTACGTTGTTTCGAAACGGAAAATCCGTATTCATGTTGCCGGCCGGCATAGTGTTGCCAGGCGAACGGTTCTTGCATATAGCTAGCGCCGACGCTGCACTTAACCAATCAATTGACTCCAACAATATCTATAAACACCAGACTGGCAGTGGACTACATGTCAGACTGATATATTGCTCATAATAGCCTACGCTAGTTAATGACAATTGAAACTTTGGTGAAGCACTGAACCACTTAGAAGAATTGGTTTGAAAATGGGTTCATTACTTCAGTAACAGCGAAATACATCTAGTTCATGCACCTACCCCCCCCCCACAACCGACACACACACAGTCCAACATGTACATTATACTAACAATGGGATGTCATTCTATTTACAAATAGAGCCTGATTAATTTGTGTATTGTGTTATTGGGGAGAGAGTGCTTGGGGAAACAGAGGATGTGCTGGGAAAATATGGCACAAGTTGTGTGTGCTTGTGTAACCATGTCCAGTGGGTAGGTGGGATAGGGAACACTAAAAGATTTTTATTAAGGAACATTATTTTTTCAACACTTTTTGGACTGAGTCTGTTTCTTTTTTGCCCACAAACTAATGGCTACACTAATCATATAGGTGATAATTATAATGTAGCCTGATGTTTTTATACAGACTTGAGAAAGCCATTACTATAGGCTACTGATATTGAATAATAATATTTAACTATGGAGGACCGAGTCTGCCAAAATAAGAAATAAATAAATAAATAAATGCATCAATAAAAATATTTATACATAAAAATATACATAAAAATATACATAAAAATAGAAAAATATAAAATGATACATTTATTAATCAATATTATTTCCCTATTTATTTATTTCTGTGATCATTTATTTCAGTTTTTATACATTTTTATATTAATTTATTTACATATTCTTTTATTTCTGTATTTATTTATTTTTGTATATATTTATTTCTGTATTTCCAGATTCTTAAGCTAATGAGGAGGCTGTCAATCAAAGCATGTCACGGTGTCACCTTTTTCCCATTGGTTGATCGGTATCAGAGTGTGAAGATCGATTACTATGTTCGTAGGCGTCATATTTCGATATACAATTCCCTTAATGCCGGAGCAGTCGGACGCCCTTCTCGTTGTAGCCTATCCATTTAATCAAAGAATAGAACCGCCAGTGCAATGTTCCGTTGTCGTGAAAACACACGCACACAAACACACCAAGTCACTTACACACACACACAAAAACTAAGTTCGCCGGAGCGAGAGAGCAGCTACGGTAGTTAACGGAGCACAACAGGTGACACCGAAGCCACAAAACCCAACTAATCGGCACAGTTAAATAGATTTTCTGTCTGTGACATTGCATCTCTTTTTGGGGTTGGTGAAAAAATAATTTATCTTACAAACCAACCCCTTGTTGTACCCTTACTTTCTCCCCAGCTGCGTTTTTTACGTTCACAATCTGTTTCTATCACAGACCGTGTATATGGTTTCTATCTCCCGCTCTTGGCTTGCTTGCTATGGCTGAACGATTAAGTCCTGCCCTCTCATTAGCTTAAGGATGTAGAAATACGGAAATAAATATATAGCTACGGAAATAAATAAATACAGAAATAAAAGAATATGGAAATAAATGAATATAAAAATAAATAAATACAGAAATAAATGATCACAGAAATAAATAAATAGGGAAATAATATTGATAAATAAATGTATAATTTTTTTATTTGGATATTTTTATGTATATTTTTATGTATAAATATTTTTATAGACACATATATTCATTTATTTATTTATTTCTTATTTTGGCAGAGTTGGTCCTCCATATTTAACAGCCAGTGCATCTTATCAGAATAAAGTTTTCCCACGTCAGACCGACCTCTCTTAGATGCTTCCATAGTAATAACAAAAAATGATAAGAACAAACTAATGTTTGTCACTAGAGGCTATACGACCAATCACACAACATTGTGCATTATGCTTTGAGCGGGCTAGAATTCAGATTCGAAACGATGCGGTGCCAGTCGCAATGGCAGCACAGGTTTGCATGTGCCGGTGGCGCAGCGAAGCACTCAGGTGATTCATTCAGAGAATGAAGCAGTTGGTGCTTCGGATGTCATATGTCACGTGATTTTTTCGTACCAAAGCAACCTTCAGAGCGGTGGTTCAAAAGGAATTGTAGTTAATGGGTTGAAGCAGTTATTATTCAATCTATGTTTGAAGCACGTATCAAAGCTTCAGTGTCAGACTGCCATAACTACCCTACGCCTTCTGCACTACCTATATCAACTATTTGGCTCAGGAAACAATTTTGCTGTAGGCTACGTACTCAATATAGTCACAGAAATGTGTGCAACGTGCAATGTTTTCTTTATTGATTTCCCTCCCAAATTTATGTTTTTGTTAACAGACACAAGACACGTTCACAACCAAAATCCTTTTTTTTTGTGGAGAAGGCAAAACATTTTTATTTTTAGGCAAGGTCCAAAATAGGCTTAGTTATTTATGTCAATATTTATTTATCCACGAATTCATACTCAACATGTATTCATCTTCGACTCAAAGACATTAATGGTTAATATCTGTGAAAACAGTTTGTGCCACAATGCTATCCTTAACTTTCACCACCAGATGTCCTCATAGAGTTCTGAAGCTTCGAGTACTGAACCTTTTTTCGATACAAATGGATTGAAACGCTTCACTGGTTCAGAAAGCTTCAGTTCGCCATCACTACTAATTGCAACAAGATAAGAATAGCATACATTGATATTTGTAGCAGAATGGGTATTAATAAAACACATTACTGTGAGCACAGGGGTACAGATGGCATTCAATCTAATTGCACCAGGGTATGAATAGCATACACTGCTAATTGCAAATAGCATCACCCATAGCATTTAAATGGCATTTTAAATGCCACTATGCAATGGTCTGTAATAATCCATTACATTTTAAATTAAAGTAGCGTAGATTGAGGCAGTATGAGTGCACTGAAATTGTCATTGGTGATGATGTGATAAAAACAATGTTTTTTAAATGTGGCTTACCTTCAGCTCCTTAGTGCCCTCTGCATACAGCTTTATGCCCTTTGGGCCAGGTATCCCAGGAGGTCCTCGATCACCCTGGGAAAGACAACGTTGACCTTATATCCCAAATCACTTATTGACCCTTATCACAAATCCAACAACAAATACACATTTTATATATAATATCAACTTCCTATATTCAGCAGAGTCAAAGGTGAGAGGTCAGAGGTCTTTTAGATTCAATTCCTAAGGTGGGCCAAATGTTATTGTGTTAAAACTTTTGGCCTTGTGAACCTTGCTCATGGATATTGTGTCCATGAGCAAGGTACAATATAAGGCCAAAACTATGTGAACACCTGACTGTCCCCCCTGGTCTAAAATTAACGTTATATCCTGTATTAAGTTGACCCTTCATTGAAACTAAGGGGCCTAGCGCAAACTCTGAATAACAGCCACAGACCATAATCACACCACAGGCGACGCTAATCATTACTAGGATGACACAATAACGCAGCATAGTCCCAACTGGGATTGGATGGAATGCAGATGCTCAACCTGCCACAAGGGGCTGCTACAGCTCATGCTACAGGCACCACATTTAAATCATGCAAAAATGTTATGTACAATTTCTGTGACACTATGTGAAAATATATACATTTACTGCCAGTAGTATAATCAATTATCACAGCTAAGTGATATAAGTCCTCAAGATAATTTATTTCAACACATTTTTATTTTTCTAATAAAATAATTCTTTTTTAATACTGTAAGTATGGTAGGCTACAATGAAACGCGTGTTCTGTGACGTGGAACACTTACGTAGAATGTAACGTTTGCTAGCAGGTTAGATAATAGACTGATAATTGCAGGGAAGCAGGAAAAAAGTGTAATGCCAAAACATGCCAAAACAGCTGTTTATCTGTGAGTGAATGTGCCTATAAGGTTTTGATCATTTTACCAGAACTGTTATTTGTTTTTTTAGTTTGCCGGCCCAATACAATCGAATAGCATTTAAGAATTAGCCTATTTAAGCATAACTATGTATGGGGAAAACAGCCACTGACTAGCGGACAAATAAAGAGATGATTAGTCATGGACACGGACACCATGCTATGTTAATCTGCAATGAGCAGTGTGACAAATTGCCAGAACAGATTATGTACACCAGAATATTAGGCTTTATATTAGATTTATTAGGTTGAACCACCAGTTTTAAACCACATTAAGGTATCTAATTTGGGTAATGCACCAACATTTCTTTATTTTAATGTATCCAATAAACACAGGGAGAAAAATGGCAGAATAAAAAAATAAAAAATAAAAAACCAGAAGTCCTGTTCTTAGTCAATTTACATGGTTAAATAATAGTAAAAAAATTCTAAATGTATTAACACCCCAAAAATGAAATACCTTACTTTGGTAGAATAGCTATTTGCATTTTCCACAATTCAAGTCACAACAAAGGTGCAAGAAGGTTTGGCAGCAAATATGTGTTCTCATACAAATAGTTTAACAAAAATTAACAAATTCTTCATTTATTTTTAATTAGAGACTGTATTGATTGAGTGGCAGGGCAAAGCAGCCTTGTACATCCTCCACCATGGACAGCACTGAGACTACTCTGTTACCCTGGGCACTGTTGGATAAATAAAGCAAGGTAGTGACTTTACTACTGCTCTATTTGGTAAGCCCAGAATACACTTAAGATAGGATAGTTTGCAAAAGAAATGTTTAGTGAACAGCATGGCAGAATAAAAAACATATATATGTAATATATATTTTACACAGCTAGGTAATTTAGGAGGTACTCACCTTTTGACCTCTTGAGCCTGAAATTACAGAACTTTGGCCTCCCTGTCCCTGAAACAGAAATAGTTGAACTCATCTCTAAAGACTGTATCTTAAAAGGCACTGAAAAAGATTAATAAATGGTAATCATGACTGTTATTATAAAGCTACGGTACACCAGAGAGAAATTGCCTGGTCATTTATTCTATTTTTTCAAGTTGCTATGAGCAAAGACAGTCAGACAGGTACTTCCTTTCCTACATCCCCAATTCTGAAAAAGATGGGACAGTATGGAAAATGCTAATAAAAGGTGGTCTGCTCTAAGGAGGAGATTGACCATCAACTGAGGGAAATGTACAGCGACCCAGTGAGAGAACAGGAGTTGGGGGAGTGCAGTACTCTGATAGACCCTCCTGGGCCAAGTGTGCAGTTTGACATGGTAGAGCTGTAGCTGAACAAGTGTTGAGAGTTTGTCGGGAAAGTGTGAGCAAGCTCTGCTCCACGACCGAGCGGCACTTCGTAAAAAGTGTACAAGAACTATCCTCAACTCCTGCTGCACCATTGGAAGATCCTGTGTGTCATCTGGAGGAGGGGCAGGATTCCTGAACAGTGGAGAGTTACTGAAGGTGCCTGGATTTCAAAGGAGAAGAACTCCAGGAAGACAGACCAGTTCCGCATCATTTCCCTGTGTGTTGAAGCCAAGATCTTCTTCAGTGCTGTCTCCAACCGACTGTCCACGTTCCTCTCAAAGAACAGGTTTATCGACACATCAGTTCAGAAGGAGGAATCAAAGGAATGACTGGATGCTTGGAACACACAGGTGTGGTGACGCAGCTCATCAGAGAGGCCAGAGAGAACAAGGGCAATCTGTCAGTGCTGTGGCTCTATCGGGCAAATGCATTTGGCTCAATACCACACAAGCTTGTGCAGCTCACTCTGACAAAACATCACATCCCCAGCAGAGTCAGAGAGCTCATCGTTGACTAATACAACAATTTCAGGATGAAAACATTTTCATGAGCTTGGAATCATCACGGGCTGTACCATCTCCATAATTCTGTTCTCCCTGGCCATAAATATGCTCACAACGTCTGCTGAACCAGAGTGCAGAGAGCCCAAGACGAAGTCAGCTCAACGCCAGCCACCAATAAGAGCATTTATGGATGACCTCACAGTCACCACAGAGTCAGTCCCAGGCTGTCGGTGGATTTTAAAGGGTTCTTTAAAAGCTAATGGAGTGGGCACGGATGTGTTTCAAACCAGCCAAGTCAAGCTCAATGGTGCTGAGAAGAGGATAGGAGGATGACAAGACCCGGTTCAGCGTCGCAGGGGCAACAATCCCGACCGTCACTGAGAAGCCTGTGGAGCCGGATCTTATGGCTCTGTTCCTTTGCAAAAGAACAGCTTACTTTTCTTTTTTGGGGGTGGGACTTGTTTTATCTGTGAAATAATAACTAGAATAATGATAGGGAAGAATTTGGAGCAGATTTAAACAGACATCGCACCGATATAATAAAAATTTTGCATGTGAGGACTAGTTTTGGCAGCACAAAATTACTTGTATTGCCAGAACGAATGTCAATGATATCCATTGTAAATGTTACACAATGTGACGACATATCCCTCTGCTTTGTCACCCTCTATATGGAATGTAATAAAGATGCCTTGCATTAAATGAAATTCACACTAACCTTACATGTAAATTAGACAATGTTTTATTGTCGCAGTAAAAACAAATGAATAACTGTTGTACAAAGATTTTTGGGGGACAAATCAGAAAGCTAAACAATTACATAAATATTTTATACGAGGACTTCAGAATAGTCAAATTAAATAAATGTTGCACTCTGCTTTGTCGAATCTTTCAGTGGTAAAGTGCATCTAAATGCTGCTGTGTTTTCAGGTTTGGCTCATTTTCTTTTTCAAAGGTCAACGTAACACGTCTTTGTATTGTAGTCATGCTTTTCTCATTGACTGACTTGTATTAATTTATTTTACCTTTTGTCATTTTGTTCTCATTCACTGACTTGTTCAAAAGGGGTTGTCACAAAGGGGTGTGGATCATGCAGGCAGGGAAATTATGGGCAGAACAATAGAAAAGGAACAGCTCGAGTCTCACCAAGTACGACTCCCTGTTCCCTGTGTTCGTACCAAAGAGCCATTCAAAACAACCGGATCACTCGCGAATGTATGGCCGTCGTGAAATTCTAACCCTGGTAGCAGCATCTCAAGTTCCCCAACCACATTGTGACCACCGCCTTAAGACCAGACATTTTTCTCTTGTCTGAATCCACCAAACAAGTGGTTTTGTTGGCACAAACAGTCCCTTAGGAAGACTTCCTGGTAGAGGCCTTTGACAGGAAGCACGCCAAGTACGAGGGACTGGTCAGCCAGTGTCGACAAGCCAGATGGAGAGCAAGGTGTCTCCCAATAAAGGACAGAAGCAGGGGCTTTGCAGCCCAATCCCTGTTCAGAGCCTTCAGTCTGTTAGGCATCGATGGAATGAGGAGGAGACGAGCCATCCACAATACCACCGAAGTGGGAGAGAAAAGAGGAGATCCATGGGGGCAAAGTAGCTAGATTCGCCAACTGGACACAAGCTGGGGTCTGATCAGCCTCACCTGGGTCGCCTGGATGAGAGTGTATGATGTTGAAAGACCTGAAACACTCAATGATCCCAGGAACATCACTGAAGTTGTGTCCAGTAGCATCAGTAGATGTATTAGCACAGTACCGGTAATATGTTTTCAATATAGTAAAGGGTGAATAGAATTTTCAAATGACCCTTCTTGTTTTTTTTTCCTTATAGGTACCAATGCTTAGGTTAAGTTCATTTTGCAATTCATTCCAAGAGTGTGGGGTATGCTATTCTAAAACTGTTTTTATCTAGTTCAGACTCAGCCTGTGGTATATCTGGTTCTAACTTTTCCTGTGAGAAACACGATTTGGTTCCATAACATTGAACTTCTTTACCAGCTCAGTAGTAAATGTTAAGGAGACAAAAACATCCTAAGAAATTTATAGATTGGCATATGTTCTTTAGCGACATCATCAACAGTGGAAGTCTAGATCATCCAAGTGCAGACTTTTGGACATTAAAAATATAGAATATACTTGCATTCAGCATCAACCTATGGTCTATAATTTTGTAGCAATTGAATTTCAGACAGCTTACAATGGGTTTTAACAAATAACAACATTTCATTTTCTCTATCCTGTAATGGAATTAACTATTAGCACCATGTACACTTAAATGTTCAATGTGTGAGACATACCTTCTCTCCTTGTACACCTGGAATCCCAGGTATTCCCTGTAAATATTAGTAATGAAAAACAATGTAAAGTATTGATGTCAGCATATATGATTAGATATACCCTACCACAGTTATGAATCAGTAAACATAGCTACTTTATTTAGTGAGATGCCATTTAATTTACAGTAGTCAACTCACCGGAGTCCCCCTTGGTCCTTCTGGTCCAGGAAATCCCAACAATCCAGGTAAACCTTGCTGGCCCTAAAAAACAATGGCCAGTCGGTCAAATTCCTTTTTTAAGGTGTATGTGCAAATTACACCCTTCACTGGTGAATAACAACAAACACTGCTTTATGTTCAAGATCACAAGAAACAAAAACCTGGGGGATATTTTAGAATTCCATGCATGTTTTAATATTTAAATTATGCCACAGGCAACAATTACATGAAACACAAGTGGTTGTGAATGAAAGCCCTGGCACTTGTTGTTAAATGTAGCAAGGAAGTCTATCCTTTTCATATGGAACCATTATCTTTGAGATGTAAGTGATGGATTGTGATCATAGAGAGATGCATAACATGTAAAATGGTTTTGTAACTGAACATTTGTTCAAGTAGGCCCTCCCTGTGCTATTCAGCTGTCTTCTGTTTGAAAGGTAATGAACTGGGTGTAAACAGCGTGGGAGGTCTTCTAACCTTGACACCGGCTCTACCTGGTGGTCCAATACTTCCAGGAATCTCAGTCATGGGAGGGAAGTAGTAGGATTCTCCCTGTAGAAATAGTACAATATTAGGGTTCCAAACAAAGCAGAAAAAGTATGTATAAGGACACGTGAAATATTTGAATCATGCACAAACACAAACACACACTACATGGAATGATAGGACATTAAAATACATAAAAGAACACAAACTGTATTCAGCGAAAAGCTACAATGATACACAAAAGTACTGTACCTTAAGTCCTGGTAATCCAGGAATGCCCTTTAACAAAAATGAGATTTGTGAGCTGCACATACATAAAAAATGTAAATTTAAATAACAAGTTTAATATAAAAGCTAAACAAGACCCATATCCCTGATACCGTATTTAAGTTGGAATTGGACTGGATTTCTGATTAGCTGTGATGTGCTTTCATGTATTTTATGTTGCTTTAATATGGATTGGTTTGACTCCAACAATTCTAACTAGGTCTCAATTGACTCAATTGACTCAAAAGTTATTATAAACCTTTATTTATAGGAAACAAGGAAGGAACAAGGAAAACAAGGGGAGACCAGTAACTTTGACAGTTGTCCCCTCTTTTTATGATAAGTATATATGAAAGTATATATAAAAAAGAAAATAGAATAAAATTATAGAAAATAATAGAAAATGAGAATGCGTGTTTAATAAAAACATGCAGTAAAAGAAAAAAGATAATAATCACCATTAATCTTAAAAAGGTTAAAACTGGACCTTTAAATGTACAATATGTAGTTTTTGGCCGCTAAGGGTCTCTCAATCAAAACAATAACAAAAGATGTACTTGGATAACTTGGATGAAATAGCGCGGGATCATGGGATTTGTTGTCGTCGTCAATGTCAACCAGCCAATCTAACGTCTCCAGCTGAAATAATGTTCACTGACAAGGTATTGTATTGTTGAATATATTATAGCTTTATTTACGTTATGTTTGGCGGTTCCCTGGAACTTAGAGCAACAAGAGGAGTCATACTGTAGGTTATATGACACCATTGACAGGTGAAACGAAATGTCCTGTGTCTTCGAATTACATTACAAATTTCACACACAAAGGACTTAAGACACTAACAGGTGTTTTACGACTATTAAATGTTAGGAACTAGCATATTAGATCCTGGAATTAAAAACATCAATTTAAAAAATACAAAGACTGAATTGGTAGAATAGCAAAATCGACATTTCACAATATCTAACTAACAACAAATGCATATTACGGACAAAATAAGAACGTGTATTTTCAGAAATTGGTTATATTGCCCCTGTATTATTCCTGTGTTCGATAAAAACAAATATATCTAAAAATTATTTTAAAAATATACAGAAAATTTGGGCCCACACGAGAAATAAATGGAAGTTATATCATGCAGACTTTGGGACTTATAATACACTAATTGACACAACATAACTGAAACCATCAAGAATGTCCCACTCTAACGCATTATCACACATAGCCAACGCATAGCCTATATGAACGTCCTTAACAAATAAACAAGAACAAACTCAACAGCCAGTCACATTTTTTCATATGACCACAAAGCCAGCAAACATACCAGGAGGAACAACAAAATTAGGTCAACAGGCTTCCTCAGAAATTCCACCCAATCTGCTGGGCCTAAATGCACGTACATACATTTCATATTTTCTTGCTTGAAAGTGCAAATCCTTTCCCTGGCTGGGACAGGGCAGTTAGCACTGGAATTGGTTGACCCTTTGTTACATTTTCAAAATGTTCTTGAATTGTCCTCCTGGAAAATTGTTTTTTGTAAATTCACCACCAAATAGTTTTTTTTCTCTGCCATTCAGCTAAAAGTAAAAATCAAGTTGGAAAAAAAAACAGTTGGAGATAGCACTAGATCAGGTGTCAGCAATGCTGATGTAAGGCTAGGCCAGTTAGAAGGCTCCGGTGTGTCAAAGAAAATGTATGTAAAACTCAAAATCTGATTGGTTATACAGGTCCTTCTCAAGAAATTAGCATATTGTGATAAAGTTCATTATTTTCCGTAATGTAATGATAAAAATTAAACTTTCATATATTTTAGATTCATTGCACACCAACTGAAATATTTCAGGTCATTTATTGTTTTAATACTGATGATTTTGGCATACAGCTCATGCTGTGTGTTTGAATCTGTGAGATAACCACGCCCCATTTATTTGAATATAACAAATGGATATTATGAAATGTGTCATTATGAAATAAGAGTGCCTTGAAATAAATAAATTTGGAATTATGAAATAAAATTCCCCTGAAATAAATAAAAGGTTTCCTTTGAAAAACACCATTATGAAATAAAAAACAATTTAATATTTTATTGGACTGCGTTTATATATTTATATTTAAATATTTATATATTTATTGTGTCATTTATTTATTTCAGGACTTATTTCATAGCCATATTTATTTATTTAATATTGACAAAAA
>JACXGM010010101.1:0-26695 GCA_016801145.1 Umbra pygmaea | reverse complement strand
CCGGCTTAAAGGCACAGGGGTTGCGGTGCCACCGGCTTAAAGGCACCGGGGTTGCGGTGCCACTGGCTTAAAGGCATCGGGGTTGCAGTGCCACCGGTTTAAAGGCACCGGGGTTGCGGTGCCAGCGGCTTAAAGGCACCGGGGTTGCGGTGCCAGCGGCTTGGGCCCGCAATCGCTGCTCGCAGCTATATTTATTATTGTAATTTGATACTTTGTTAAAATTCTATGAATGTTTTGAACATGTGTCTTTATCAATAAATTAGAAAATATAACAAAAATGCTACTTTATGCTTGCCTGGTTCCAGTCCCTAAATCGTTAGCCACTCCCATTTTTAGATTTGTTTCGAGGTGATTCAGTCTGGCATCCTTGCTGCAGTAGTACTTTACCTGTTCACTTCACTGACCGAGCCAATCAGCGTACTTTACCTGAAAGAAGGGGTTGGACAATGGTGTGGCGAAATGAAACTTAAGCCTAAAGGCCTCAGTATAGTATTCTCATGGTTGACGACCTGTCACGTGACAATGTGATGTCATGGAAGCGCTGTAACTATGTATACATGCGCGTGGTGCTCATGACACTAGTTGAAGTCTTCTCCTGAACAGAGGTGTCGCAATTGAGGAAATGCTACAGACTCTGCTATTTCTATGGACTAGAAGTAGAAGTTAAAGTTAAATGATGGCAGAATTGGCAGCAGTGGCTAAGATGATCTTAACTGTGTTGTTATGAACCATTTACTGTATTATTATGAACCATTAACTGTTATGGACTTTATACTGTGCCATCGAACTCGTCCATGCTTCCTGTTTCCGTTTTGTCGCGCACCGCTGAAAAAAGAGTGGTGCATGACCTCTGCTCGCGCACCAGCAAAATCTATGTCATTTTGACGTCAGATTGGCATGCGACAGGTCGGGAACGGCAAGTATACCGCACGTTTCAGAGATGGAGACAAGAACAGCAGCAGTGCTAGCAACAGAGGAAATGACAATAGCGAATAGCATGGATGTTGCTATTGCAACTGTTTAAAAAGAATCCAGAGAGTAATGTTCCTAAAACCTCAGCAGGAAAATGTGACGGTTGGTGAATGCTATTAACACGTGTTAAGTAATTTGTTCACATCACATTAGCAGTTGATGGTTTTGTCACAATGATGTAATAATAATAATAATAATAAATTTTATTTGTATTGCACATTACATTACAGCAATCTCAAAGTGCTACAGAGAATATAATAATGCAATTAAAAAATCTAAGTTAATAATAAACTATAAAATACATGTTTTATAAAAATACATGTTTTAAAATTCTATTTAAAAGCATCTGTAGTCTGTGGGGCCCTCAGGTTGTCAGGGAGGGCGTTCCACAGCCTCGGAGCAACAGATGAAAAGGCCCTATCACCCATGCTAAAGAGCTTGGTTCTGGGGACTTGGAGGGTGTTTGTGGTTGCAGAATGGAGGGTGTTTGAGGAGGTCTGGGGATTGAGGAGTTCCTGTAGGTAAAGGGTGGCATGTTCGTGAAGACACTGGTGGGTGAGTAGGACAGGGAGCGAGTGAAAAGATTTCAGGATCCTGGCAGTGCTGTTCTGGATGTATTGTAGACTGGATGCTCTTGCCAGAGATCCTGATGAGGAGTGCATTATAGTATTCCAGCCTGGAGGAGACAAAGGGATGGACGAGCCTCTCTGCATCTGCCAGGGTAAGTATTGGACAGAGTTTGGCGATGTTCTTGAGATGGTAAAACGATGTCTTACAGAGGCGTTTGATGTGGCTGTCAAAGGTGAGTTTGAGGGTCTATTTTAACACCCAAGTGGTTGACAGCTGTGGAAAGGGAG
Organism: Umbra pygmaea; assembly: GCA_016801145.1. Classification (NCBI taxonomy): domain Eukaryota; kingdom Metazoa; phylum Chordata; class Actinopteri; order Esociformes; family Umbridae; genus Umbra; species Umbra pygmaea. The sequence continues at coordinate 24,866 of JACXGM010010101.1, read as the reverse complement.
ATGTTTTTGGCCAGAGAAAGTGATACTGGTGATGGTGGAAAGGCGAAGCTGATGTGGTGTGCCAACTAAGATGGCTTCAGAAACCATTTGCGAACATTTTCTGAGAGACCAATGGTGTATTGCAGGCATTGGAGGAGGATGTTCTGGTCTACTGTATCAAAAGCAGCTGATAGGTCCAGGAGGATGAGTAGAGATGGGGAACCAGTATCTGCTGCCATCAGGAGGTCGTTGGTGACCCTGACCAAGGCTGTTACTGTGCTATGGCCAGGGTGGAAACCAGACAGAAACTTGTACGATTTTATGATTGGTTAGGAGATGAGGACTAGGTCTTAGACAATGCCCATCGTGGAAAACAGCTGCTATGGGACTAACTTCAGACTGAATAATGGAGTGAAACGGAATGCCATTCAGTTCTAAATATCAGGCTAACTTTTCCCCTCCAAATTAATAGATGAAAATGATATAGAAAAACAAGGAGTGTTGGTTATTCGCTATTGTGAGCAGATTCAGATAATATAATTTCTATGTTTCTGTTAGGTTCTGTTGAGGTATTAATCACCAAAGTCAAAATCTTTAATATAACGATAACACCACCGCAATCAAAAGTCAGGCTACTATTACCTCCCCAATTTCAGGAGAGGCCAGAGTCTGAAGGATGAAATACAATAAAAAATCATACAGGCACAAGGAATGATACATTACATCATGACTGGAAACTTTTTGTAAGATGTCAGATTGTAGAGACAAGCAATGAGGAGCTCTGTCATCTATTTTTAATATGTAGGTCTATATTAATACCTATTATTAATGACATTTTGATATTGGAGCAGAAAGATGTACTGATATGAATCAAATGTAGAGGAAGTCAGCTCAGTCATTTGGTCTGGTTTTAACTGGTGTTCACTACAGACTAGATGCTATCTCTTTCCCCTGCTGTTTTATTCACTGACATTAAGTGCTCTACAGAGACCAGACCTCTCCATATGTGTAAGTGTGCATAAACTGCATTATAAAATATTTTAATGTTTTCTAACTATATTACTTGGGAGATAGTACCGGTTATTATATTATTTGTGATTTATTATAGTTTTAATTAAGTTTTTTTATTTTTAAATTAGTATTTTCTAGATTCAGGGACTTGATTCTAATATGTAAAGCTGATAGTGTTGTTTTACATTTAGTAAATTGTTATTTAGAGGCCAAAAAAAACACATTTGTGGTAACTATCACAACTACTTTATTTAGGTGTTGAATGTATGATAAGTGATTTTGGTGATTTCAGTGTTTCTAATAGGATGAAAACTGCAGCAAATCGGGTAAAAGTGAGTAAAATATACATAAAATATCAAAACATGATCCTCTAGATTTGTGTGTTCTCTGAATTAAACATGTTGAAATAATTTGAACTAAAGTGGTAACAAACTGTGCTGAAGGTATTGATTATTCAGCTATAGGAGTACATTTAATTACTATTTCTATCTTTGAAAAAAGGAGACAAATGCAGTGATGGCTCTTAAAGTAGCAGGAAGACTGTTTGTGGTTTTAATCGTGCTTGTGGCAGGTAACATCCCCAAAATTATCTCATCTCTTGAAACTATCTTTTCTGTTCTTCACTGTTGTGAAACTTGAACATGCCATGATACAATGTTCATTCTCATTTTGATACTTGTCCAGCATTCGAAGGGGCACTGATTCAGTCTGGCTGCAGTGTGACCTACAACAGAACACGGATCTGCGCAGTGAAGGATTCATCAGTGAACCTGTCCTGCAGTTATACATTTCCCTCTGGACATACAGTAATGAAAACTAGTTGGTATATTCGGAAGCATGAAAAAAACGTTGTTTATCTAAACAATGATCCAGAGTATTCACTTCGTGTTAAATACCATGGGGATAAAGACCATGACTGCACTCTGACAATGACAGACCTGAGACAGAATGATACAGCTGAGTACTCCTTTGAATTAGAAACCTCCAGAGAGAATTACACTGGTTCACCTGGAGTCTTCCTGACCGTCACAGATGTCTTGTTGGAGATAAGCCCCCTGACTGTTTCTGAAGGAGAGAATGCCACACTGACATGTGTAACCAAATGCACATTGGGCAACAACACAGCCTTTGTTTGGTATAAAAATAGAAAGCTTATACAGAACAGCCATGCCTACTCTAACAGCCTTCATCTGGGCCCAGTCAGCAGTGAAGATGCCCTCAACTACTCCTGCGCTGTAAAAAACCATGAGAAACCCAGCTCTCCTGAAGTGGCTCTAACAGTCAGATATTCCCCAAGGAACATGTCCGTGTCAGTCAGCCCATCTGGTGAAATAGAACAGGGCACAGCAGTGACTCTGACCTGTAACAGTGACGCCAACCCACCAGTGAACAAATACGCCTGGCATAAAAAGTATAAAAATCCTTACACTGAACTTCCTGAACAAGGACAGCACTACATTTTCAACAACATCAGCTCTGAGGAAATTGGAGAGTACAAATGTATTGCCTGGAATGAAATGGGGGCAATGAGCTCTCAATTTGTTTCTGTTAATGTCAGATTTAGCCCGAAGAACATTTCAGTGTCAGTCAGCCCCGCTGGTGAAATAGTAGCAGGCAGTACAGTGAATCTGACCTGCAACAGTGATGCTTACCCACCAGTGACAAAATACACCTGGTTTAAAAAGACGATAAGTCTGGGAGTAATAACAGTCCCTGGAAATGTGCAGAGCTACATTATCAAAAACATTACCTACAAGGACAGTGGAGATTACACTTGTAATGCAAGGAACGAGATGGGGGGAAAGAGTTCTAAAGATGTTCTGGTGCGTGTCACAGACATCTCTGTTTCTGTCAGTCCCTATGGTATAATAGTTGAGGGCAGAAAAGTGACTCTGACCTGTAACAGTGATCCTGAAATACCAGTGACAAAATACACCTGGTATAAAAAGACTAAAACCTCACAATCCCTTCAAGTCATTGGACAACAAAAGACCTACATTATCAACAACATCCGCGCTATAGACAGCGGAGAGTACATTTGTAATGCACAGAACGACAATGGAGGAAGGAATTCTTCTCTTGTTTCTGTTCATGTCAGATTTGGCCCCAAAAATGTCTCAGTGACAGTCAACCCCTCTGGTGAATTAGTAGTGGGCAGTACAGTGACTCTGACCTGCAGCAGTGATGCCTATCCACCAGTGATAAAATACACCTGGTTTAAAAACAATGTAACCTTACCAAAAGCATCAGGACAGGTATATAATCTCACCGCAATCAGTGACAATGAGGTTGGAGTGTATTACTGTGAGGCTCAGAACAACATGGGAGCTAAAAACTCCACGGGGAGGTCAATCACTGTGTCAGGAAAACAATCATCTAGTTGGACTGCAGCTATAGGAATTACAGTTGTAACCCTCACAGTTACCCTCACAGTCCTTTTCCTTCTGGTGAAAATGAAGCGGGCGTCAGAATCAACAGGAGAGGTTGGACAGGAAGGATCTGGTCACCTGTATGACACCTTAAGTGATACAATAGCACATCTCACAGTACAGAGAACGAACAGATATGAGGAAAACATTTCCTTTAGCGATGTTTATTGTTCTGTCTCCAAAGACCAGACAGATCCTTACTACGCTGTACAACCACATGACATAAATCAGCCTGCTATTGACACCAAACCTGCAACAGACACAGCTGAGGATATCCTTAGTTCAACACCTCAGTAAAAACTCAAATCTGAATCTGTAAAAACACCTTGTTATGGCATGAAGGAAGTACAGTCTTATGAAAAGGTTTAGGCACCCCTGACAATTTCCATGATTTTGATTTATTAAAAATTGGGTGTTAAGATCAGCAATTTCATTTTGATCTATAAAATATCTAAAGGATACAGTAATATTTCAGTAGTGAAATGAGGTTTGTTGGATGAACAGAAAATGTGCAATATGCATCAAAAAAACTTAATTAGACAGAAATATCACATTAATATTTAGTTGAGCCTCCTTTAGCAGAAATAACAGCGTCTAGACGCTTCCTATAGCCTGTAATAAGTGTCTGGATTCTGGATGAAGGTATTTTGGACCATTACTCCTCGCAACATCTCCAGTTCAGTTAGGTTTGATAGTTGCCGAGCATGGACAGCCTGCTTCAAATCATCCACAGATTTTCAATGATATTCAGGTCAAACCTAGAGGCGTTTTTAGTCCACCTGGCACTCTGTTGATATTTTGGCTTCTGAAAGGATCACATTTTATGTATAATTACAGTGAAGTGATTTATAGTTTTTGAGTCAGACCAATCATGGTTACAAGATGAATAAGTAAAAGTGAACATTTTGTGATTTTCATGCATCAAGTCATAGAGCCAATATATACAAAAAACAAAACTTGACATTCTCAGTTTATTATTGTACTACTGCTACTGCTCTAACTACTGATGTTGCAGTGTCAATGATGCAATCTGATTTTAAAGCTGTTCAGGTTGCCCTCACAAATGTCAAGGTTTTTTTTTAAATACTGGGAAAACAAAGTTTTACATGCTTTTCTCAAAGGCCTGTTGTGACGTCCAGCCAGTGTGGCTGGCATAAAAGACTGTGAATGGACTCCTTTATTTTAGTATTCGTTTCCTGTTTATGTTTAGTTCTATGTAATACATTTATTTCCTTTCTCTTTCAGTGCAAGTGCATGATGTTTCAGTTTTGCCTTTATATTGTAGTATATCCCCTTTGGGGTTAACCACGCCTCTTCCTGGCCAGGGCTGCTGGGAGATGTAGTAGGGACCGGAGGAAGCTGGAATCATGTAGAAGGTTCTGATTAAGTATTACAAACAGCCGTGTCTTATTGAAGTGATCAGAGTGCCCATATAAGCAGCCCTGCCCAGGTAGAAGGCGTGGAGCATTGTTGAAGGTTTTACCCCCTGTAAGTTACGGTTTAAAGTGTGTGTTGTTTCTATGTGCCGCTTCCCTGAGCGCATCAGGATTATGTTTTCACATTCCATGTTTGCTATGTTGTAGAGGAGCTATAAACAAGAGTGTTGCTATAAGCGTTAGCTTACATTGTTTAGGCATCAGCTGTATGCTCAGGTCTTAGTCCAGTGTCCGCACCACTGTGAAGAGTGCGAGTGTATTAGGTCTGTTAGTTAGTGCACCCTACTTTCATGTTCTAAGCACAGTTTGAACCAACATGCATGGAATAAATAATGATTGTTTGCCACGTATTGCCTTTTCGAGTCTCCCTCTCTTCACACACACCCTGAACCTTGACAACTCTAAAACTATTTCTTCTTTGTTGCATCTTCACTCCATGAATTGTTCTGTGACTGAACAAGTTCCTTTCCACAAATACCTTGGTATTTGAATAGACAGTGATCTATCCTTTAAGAATCATGTAATGGAGCTTGTTGAGAATCTTAAAATTTAAAGTGGGTTTCTGTTATAGAAAAAAAGAATGCTTCTCATTGGCTACCAGCAAGCTAATTGTTCATTCTACATTTGATCTGTTCTTGATTATGATGACATTATATATGTAACAAACTAAGATGGTAGTTGGTGGTGTTGAAGAGGAAGGGATACCGAGCAGAGAATGGAGTTCTTTAAGATAATGAACTCAGATGCAATATTTGCAAAACACTTGCGGGGTGCAGGCTGAGAAGACTGGTGGACATGTATATTGTGTCACACCTTGGCTGGACATTATTGCCAGGTGTGGCAGAGACACATAGAATGAGAGATGGACTCCATGTTAAATATATGTATTTCTGTGATTTTTTACTAATAGATATGGCCAGTGCTTATGTACTGGTGTTTTGGTTTAATTGAATGTATATATTGTAATGGAACTGTGGCGCCACCCCCTGAACACCTTTAGCTATGGATAGGTCTTGGTTGAGTTAATCAAGTACTTGTTATATCTCATTTCTAATTACCAACAGCCGTTATCTATTAATTTCCTAAATAAGGTAATTATTTAGGAAATTGGTCTCCCTCTCCTTCTACAACCACACTGTGATAGACTGAACCGCCTAAAGGAGGGACCACCAAGATCGACAGCAGGACCAGCCGCGCCCGGGCTGCATATATACCAGGGAGCAGGAGAGCAGTCGGGCAGCAAGCCACCAGGATTTCCCGGAATACATTTTTTGTGGGGGCTAAGTCGATGTGTTGGGCCGTCTATTCCACCTTGGCCCAGCACCCGTCCTCTGGTCCCGTGGGACAGCCAGCCCCAAAAGGATCAAACAACTCAGGCTGGTGAGGACATGCTATGGGAGGCAGTGGCTGTGGTGCGACCTACAGAGGAGCTGCCTCAGTACGAGGACCTGGAGGCACTGCTACTCCTGTTACTGTGCAAAGAGCCACATTATTACACATCTTAGTTTCCAAACTTATTTGTTTTGGTTTCTCATATTTATGGATTACTTGGGTTGTTACCAACATCTGGTGAAAATGTCAGGTCAATGGCACCTTTGAAAATATATTTACGGGAAAAATGTTGATGTGTTCAATACTTATTTCACCCCTCTGTATCATTCTTTGTTACATTTCCTGGACTTTAAAGTAAAACATCCATTTCATCTACCATCTATTTGCCTCGGTCTCCCTCTCTCTTCACACACACACATAAAAAACATCACATATTGACTGCAAAATGAGTATATACTGTCTACTATGCTCAAAAGCGGCATAGAACGCGCTAACAGACTACAGAGCATATGCCTGGTTCAAATATACAATATAAAGGTTACTTACGACGCCTAATGGTGAAGACACATTAGTAAACTATATAAACGTCTGTTAGTTCCGTAAGTACACAGAAACAACAATCCAACATAAACAGGGGTAACATCTTTCAATGATTTGTAACCAAATTCTGGAACACTGCAGGTTAAATAGATTCCTTGAATCCACCCATATGTGTTTGCAATTACCTATAATGAGTCTCTGTACTCTGAAATTTTTTATCAATCAAGTGACAGAGCACATAACCAGTGTCCAGAAGGTGGTGCCAACATCTCATAATAAAGCAAAACCATATAACACAGTTAATTTATCAACCCAACAAGTACCCCATCATAATACAAACACAATACCAATATGTTAATTTTCCAAATAAATTATACTATGTAGTTCAGTTTCTCACAGCATGTGTAAAGTCCCTGCTATGTTGTGACAATATACAATAGTGCAACAGATGTGACTCTGAGATCCCTTGACTCTGTTTATCATAGAGCCCTTCATTTTATTACATTCAACTGTTTTAATACTCATCACTGCATCCTTTACCAGAAGGTAGTCTGGACCCGTAGACTACTGCACTACTCTCTGTTTGTTTATAAATCCCTTCTCCACAGGCTCCCAACTTACTTGTCTTTGCTCTTGAAATGTAAGAGTTTCAGATTATAACACAAGATCACAGGGTTGGTTAACATTACTGATTCCCTTGGTAAACAATAAGCTGGATAGATCTGCATTTTAATGTTTTAAATATTTAGCACCTCATGTTTGTAATGACATTTTATATTTACATAATTTAGCAGATGCTCCTATCCAGAGCAACTTAGAGTAAATTGCCTTGCCCAAGGACAGAATGACATTTGACACAGCCGGGAATCTTCAGAGTAGAAGAAAATTATATACAGTTAGATTATTATATACTATTAGTGTCAAGTCAAGTACAAAAAACAATTTCAATATCATGTTTTATTTTTTAAACAAAAATGAAATGAATCCCACTCTTTGGCTATGTTTTGCCCTGTGGATGGTGCAGGTAAAATTCAGGAGCGCTTTATTGGATTTTTTTATGTTTGAGATGCTCAGTCTGTTTTTGATGTATTAAATGAAAACATGCAGGGCTACAATTTTAAGGATAAGCTTGTGGCACAGACCTATGATGTGGCTGCTGTCATGGTTTCAGCTATCAAATGTCTGCAGGCCAAAGTGAAGGCAATAGCCCCCAGTGCAATGTTTGTGCATTTCTATGCATACAGACTGAATACTATACCTTAATACTAGTATACTATACTAATAATTATAAATTGGAGTATTAATGTAAATGTCTATAAATTACTGCATGTATTGTGTGTATGGAACATTTAGAAAAGTCTACTTCATAAACTAAAAGGGCACTACAGAGGTTAGTGTAATGTATTCAAAAGTATTCTTAGAATAAACAATAAGTATACTTTAAATTGTACTAAATAAACAAAAAAGTGGGCCAATTTAGTTTACTTAGTATATAAATAAGTATACTTACAAAATAAACTTTAATTATATATTTTTTCTGTAAAGGAACGTAGGGCAGAATTTACGTATAAACAAATGTAGTTTATGATGTAGGCCGAAAAGGACCTTCCCGTCTTTGAATGACCAGCAGCCGCCACTGGTGCTCATCAATGCACGTCTGGGCGAGGGGAGATTAAGTGTCAACTTTCTACAAAAATGCTGATAAATTTTTAAACAAAAACAAGATATCTGTGCGATGTACGAGGGTGCCCGTTAATCGCAGGTAAATGCTTCATGCGTTAAAATGAAGGAGAAAGGAGCGGGTGCTGGAAGAACCCACTGAGGAGGCGGAGTAGCCAGCACCGGCTGAGGGGCTGATGCTGCAGGCACTAGTTAAAGGGGCACTGCCCAACCCCTACCCCAGTGCCGGAGGCACCGACCTTCACGCCAGAGCTAGGGGCTCCACACCCTAAGCCATAACCAGGGGCTCCGCCCCCTGAACTTTAGACCAGAGCAATCTTCTATAGCTTACACTACCCCAATGTAAGAAGTGTAGCGAGAACAGCTAACGGATGACTGGAGGAGATAGAGATGAGCTGTGATAAAAGCCTCCAGTTCATTGCTGTCATACATTTGCTCCTTGCATGGCTGGTTGGAGTCTCTGACCTTGTGCCATGCTACTCTTCTTTCTCCCGTGCCGTTCCTCCTCTGCTGTCTCCTTGAATTTGTTTGGTTATTCTGTAATAATAAACATTACATGACTACAATGAGTCAAAATGTACTTTATCTGACATAGAACTTACAACACCTAACACATATGTACGTACAAACAATGACTGACAAGCAACCAAACACCTGTATTTAAATACATATTGAATGAATTGAAGTCCATTGTGTGCTGTTGACAGAAAGGGGAGCCATTTACTGGATGATAGAGATGATGTAATAGTGTCCAGAGATCAAAAACCAGACATATAACATGGAGTTGGAAACGATATTGCAGGAGCACCTCCCTGTCACATCCAGGAGGGGCAACCATGACAAAGCCCGTGCAAATTGTAGCCTCAGTTTCCTGTTGTTAGCTGATTGCGTTGTCACCTGGTGTGGTCTTCACTGCTGTAGCCCAACTGCTTTTAGGTTTGACCTGTTGTACATTCAGAGATGCTCTTCTGCATATTTTGGTTGTAACAAGTGGTTATTTGAGTTACTGTTGCCTTTCTATCTTCTCCAAACAGTTTGGCCATGCTTCTCAGACCTCTGCCATTAACAAGGCATTTTCGGCCAGAGAACTGCCGCTTAATGGATATTATCTCTATTTCAGACCATACTCTAAACCCTAGAGATGGTTGTGCTATACTCAACTACTCAAACCAGCCTGTCTGGCACCTACGACCATGCCATGTTCAAAGTCATTTAAATCCCCTTTCTTTCTCATGCTGATGCTTGGATTGAACTTCAACAGATCATCTTGACCATGTCCACATGCCTAAATGCATTTACAAGCTGCCAAGTGATTGGCTGATTTAATATTTGCCTTCATGAGCAATTGAACAAGTGTACCTAATGAAGTGGTCAGTGAGTGTACATGCCACATAAAAGAAAATCCTTTCTTTTAATTAAATTCAATAATGACACTATACTACTTCCAAAATTGTGTCCATTTCCCTATACAGTAAAAGTACTGTGTAAAGGTGTTAGGCAAATTTAAAATAAAACCAAAGATGCTTTCAAAAATACTTAAATGAGAAGTTCTTAAATATAAAACAGTAAATATAAAAAACAGTAAAAAACTAGAGACAAAACAGCCACACTGTCACCCTTTAATTTGGTTGTCTTTTGCCCAGTTTTATTAATTCTTCAATGTTTTCGCTTCAGATAATCATTTTGGTTCTATGAACTCATTGTCATTGAATATTACAGTATTATGTTTGTTATCTTTGTTTTATCATGGTTTTAAGGTAGTAAGGTTTTTTATCTGAAAAGTGGTGTATTACATTATATGGAACATCTTCAACAAAATAAAAATAAATCTGTACATTGAACATTTTTTTTAATGTTTCTCTTTTCTACTGACATTCAAATGCAAAATACAAAAATATTTTTTTAGATTTGGGTTAAAAAAGTAGGGTGATTAAGACTTTTGCACAACGCTCTTTGTAGATAGATGAATATAGGTACTCTTCAAAAATGAATATGTGAAAATAGACTTAACGAATGAAGGATCATTTTGATAATGTTATGGTAATAACAGGTGTTGTGGAAAAATGTAGTAAAATCCATGTCTCTGAATAAACATTTAGAATGAAGGTCTATGCACATTCAACAATAGGACAGTAGGGGGCGGTACACGCTGACTCAAGACTTAGCTGAAATAGCAATGTCAGGTTTCATGCTGCTTTACAAAATGAAACAATGGGATTTTTGGACAGCGTATTAACCGCACCATCATGACCTGTTCCATTCAACCCAATTCACATATCATTAAGATAGGTAAATAACTGACATCAATTACAATGTGTCTATATGTCTGCAAACTCTTTTGTAGATGTTATAATATTAGTGACTTAAAGGACAAGTTAATGGAAATTTTGTTGCTGAGGGACAACATGTGATTGTTGGAAATTATATCTAACAAACTTTTTGTTATTTGTCAGATAAAAAAAGTCTAGGCTACCTGCCTCCTTACACCAATATGATAATTCATGTCCGTTATAATATGTTATGGAATGATTATGATTTGTTATGTGATGATTAGGAATGTGTTCATTTTCTGTGAATTTCAGAATCCTTCTTGTATTTCCACAGAGCTGATGTTGGATATAGCTTATAACTTCATAGTGAACTAAAACTAATAAATTAAAATAAATTAAGAGAACATGCAATCATCAAGGAACATCAATTTGTCCAGTTAGGAAGCATAAGCTATTGTGAATCAATGTCTCCTGTCGTCTTGCTGCAAATGAAAGTGACATCAGGTGCACTGGAGAGGCAACAGCAAGACAACCCCGAAAACTTTTGGAGGTGGTGGCCACAGACAATTGCTCTCTCCTTTCTGACTGATTCTTGTTCAGTTTTGCGTTTTGCTAGTGTTCTTGTCACTACTGGTAACATGAGGCAGTGCCTGCAGGCCATTCAGGTTGCTAATGTAGTCCAGCTCCTCCAGGATGGCACATCCATATGTGCCATTGCAAGATGGTTTGCTGTGTTGCCCAGTGCAGTCTCAAGAACATGGAGGAGATACCAGGAAATGGGCCGTTACACAAGGAGACTTGGACAAGACTGTAGAAGGGCATCAACCCAGCAGTAGGACCAGTTTCTGCTTCTTTGTGTGAGGAGGAACAGGAGGAGCACTGCCAGAGCCCTACAAAATGACCTCCAATGGGTGTGCATGTTTCTGACCAAAACAGAAACAGACTCCATGAAGGTGGCCCGACATACGCTAGTGGGACCTGTGATCACAGCCCAGCTCTGTGCAGCTCAATTGGCATTTACCAGAGAACACCAGAATTGGCAGATCCACCATTGGTGCCCCGTTCTCTTCACAGATGAGAGCAGGTTCACACTGAGCACATGTGACAGACGTGAAAGTCTGCAGATGCTGTGGTGTACATTATGCTGCCTGCAACATCATCCAGCATGACCGGTTTGGCTGTGGGTCAATGATGGTCTGAGGAGGCATATCCTTGGAGGGTCGCACAGGCCTCCAGGTGCTAGCCAACAGTCCTGTGACTGCTATGGGTCTGGGATGAAATCCTCAGACCCCTTGTCAGATCTTTCGCTGGTGCAGTGGACCCTGGGTTCCTCCTGGTGCAGGACAATGCCTGGCCTCATGTGGCCAGAGATTGTAGGCAGTTCCTGGATGATGAATGTAGAAGCCATTGACTGGCCCTCATGTTCCACAGACCTGAATCCAATTGATAGCCTCTGGGACGTTATGTATCGGTGCATCCGACACCGACAAGTAGCATCACAGACTGTCAAGGAGCTTACTGATGCCTTGATCCAGGTCTGGGTGAAGATCCCACAGGACACCATCCGCCATCTCATCAGGAGCATGCCCAGATGTTGTCAGGAGTGCATACAGGCACGTGGGGCCCATACTCACTATGGAGTCACAGTATGAGTTGCCGTGATGATATTCACGCAAGCTGGAACAGTCTGTTATTTCAATTGTTTAATTTGATTTTCGGTGAGTTTGCATCCAGCTCTCAATTGGTTGGTGATTTTGGATTGCATTGACCGTTGTTATGTCATTTAGAATTTTGCAATGTACAGTAAAGATTTTGAGCTTTAATACAGTCTTATGCAAAAGGTTAGGCACCCCACACAATTTCCATGATTTTCATTTATAAATAATTGGGTGTTTGGATCAGCAATTTCATTTTGATCTATCAAATATATCAAAGGACACAGTAGAATTTCGGTAGTGAAATGAGGTTCATTGGATTAACAGAAAATGTGTAATGTGCATCAAAACGAAATTAGAAAGGTGCATACATTTGGGCACACTTGTAATTTTGTTGATTTGAATACCTGTAACTACCTAGCATGGATTAATTAGAACACACAGTTGGTTTGGTGAGCTCATTAAGCCTTCAACTTCATAGACATGTGCATCCAATCATGAGAAAAAGGTATTTAAGGTTGCCAATTGGTAGTTGTTGTTCTCTTTGACTCTCCTCTGAAGAGTGGCAACATGGGGGCCTCAAAACAGCTCTCAAATTACCTAAAAACAAAGATTGTTCAACATTATGGTTTAGGGGAAGGCTACAAAAAGCTATTGCAGAGATTTAAGCTGTCAGTGTCCACTGTGAGGAACATAGTGAGGAAATGGAAGACCAAGAGTTCTTGTTAAGGCCAGAAGTGGCAGGCCATGTAAAATATCGGAGAGGCAAAGGTGAAGGATGGTGAGAATGGTCCAAAACAGCCCATAGACCACTTCCAAAGACCTATAACATAATCTTGCTGCAGATGGTGTCACTGTGCATCATTCAACAATTCAACACACTTTGCACAAGGAGAAGCTGTATGGGAGAGTGATACAAAAGAAGCTTTTTCTGCACACCTGCCACAAACAGTCATTTGTGGTATGCAAACACACATTTGTACAAGCATTCATTTTGGAAGGTGCTGTGGACTGATGAAACCAAGATGGAGTTATTTGGTCAAAACAAGGGCGTTATGCATGGTGGTAAAAGAACACAGCGTTCCAAGACACTTGCTACCCACAGTAGAATTTGGTGGAGGTTCCATCATGCTGTGGGGCTGTGTGACCAGTGCCGATACTGGGAATCTTGTTAAAGTTTAGGTTCGCATGGATTCCATTCAATATCAGCAGACACTTGAGAACAATGTAAAGGAATCTGTCACAAAGTTGAAGTTACGCCGTGGCTGTATATTTCAACAAGACCACAACCCAAAACACTGCTAAAATGCTACTTTGGCATTTATGCAGAGGAACACGTGTAATGTTCTGGAATGGCCATCCCAGTCCCCAGACCTGAATATCATTGAAAGTCTGTGGGGTGATTTGAAGCGGGTTGTCCATGCTCGGCAACCATCAAACCTAACTGAACTGGATATGTTTTTCAAGGAGGAATGGTCCAAAATACCTTCATCCAGAATCCAGACACTCATTACAGGCTATAGTAAGTGTCTATTTCTGCTAAAGGAGGCTCAACTAAATATTGGTGTGATATTTCTGTTGGGGTGCCCAAATTTATGCACCCATCTAATTTAGTTTTGATGCATATTGCACATTTTCTTTTCATCAATTAACCTAAGTTTAACTGAAATATTACTGTGTCCTTCAGATATTTTATAGATGAAAATATAATTGCTGATCCAAAAACCCAATTATTTATAAATGAAAATCATGGAAATTGTCAGGGGTGCCTAAACTTTTGCATACAATTGTATGTTTCAGCTATCGAGACCCAATGTGGTTAGAATGTCCCCTAAATAATTTAGAGCAGCGTATTTCTGTGATGTCTAATTTGTGATCATGTTTCTGCCTCTGACACTGGTTGTTTAACAATAAAGTCAATGATATGTGTTAATTCTCTTATCGATAAATACATTGAGCTTGCAAACCAACCACAACAAGATGTTAGAGTGCGACATTCTTTTATGTAATGTTGCTACTTGCTAGCATAACACACAGGGAACTACTGTACTATAATGGTAAAATAACATGACAATACCAAGCCCATCTTGCCTTGACATACCAGCTTAACTGGTGACGTTCTGACAACTCAAATAAACAGGCTCAATAGATGTATTTGACGAATAAACAAATTATCTAAAATTGTACCAAAAGATAAATGTGAGTTTTGCCTGATGACTTAAAGTGAATTATTCTGCTGTATTAATGTAATGTTCACCTCAGAGACACGCTCTTTTGCAGTTATTTTGTATTTGTCATATCAGTGTATCTGAAGAAACAGCTGTGGCTCAGGGAGGGATAATATGTGGGTCTCTGCCTCTCTCTGTGGTGCTACCCTCAAACTGTCAGCGTGCTTGGATCCTACATTCAAACCAATGGCATTTCAATAACACTTCACTGTGGCTAGGCTCTGTGGTGCTTACGTAAGTGTATCTCATTCTCCAACCTCAGTCGGTTTTCTCCTGTTTCTGACAGAACCTAATGAAATGGCTCTGATGGAATCATCTTGTAATCCAAAAGTAACTTTGAAAACCTATATGTTCTATTTCTGTTGGTCTCTGTTATTGATGACAGTATGCTCTTTGAATCCCGCGCAGTTGAGTACTTTAAAATGTACTGTAGTATGTCTGTGAAAGAACCTGAATGTCTTAAGACTGGCCCAGTCAAAGCCCAGACCTCAATCTGAATGAGAATCTCTGGAAGGACAATATCACTGTTCACCTACGGTCCCCATCCAACTGAGACCACAGATACTTTTCACACTGTTCACCCAACACGGAAGCCTTCATTCGGAGTATGCACAGTGTAACCTGGGGTAGCCAACTATGGTGTATCCCAAGGTATGTTTACATAAAAATGTGGTACATTCACATAAGGTGAATCCAGCAGGCAAGAGGACAGTTCTAGGGCTGTTACCAGCGTTTTTATTTATAAAGTCATAAAGTTCTTATTCGCACATGTTCATATTGACAATAAAAACCCTCCCTATTCCTTGAACGTAAGGGAAAAGAGAGGAAACAAACAGCTAGACAACACAAATACTAACATACAATAGACATCTTAAAACTACATAGACAACAATCAGCGCTTGTTCTGCAAAACGAAACAAGACAATTAATCACATATACAACACATTTATCATCTAAGATTGAACACATTATCAATTTAAATATTCAATTTATACCTTTAAAAAGGAATGACACAGCCCTCCTCTCTATAAGGCATTGGACCACATGGCAACTTATCTTCTTTAATTACCACTCCCAGCATAGGTTCTCAGCTTACTGCTGCATCTTTTACTTGTCTCTTGTTACACAAGCAATGTTAAGGGTTAGCAATTGGTATATTATACCATCAGATTACATTTTATACAACCAAACAGGGCAGCTGACGGGGGGGTCAACCGAGTATGTTGTCCCGGGCCCAGTCCTGAGGGGGGCCCCAAATTTTGTTTTTGCACCGTAATTTTTTTAGCAGGGGGCCCAAAATGTGGAGTTTGTCCCGGGCCCACAGATTCCTGTCAGCAGCCCTGCAACCAAATAATCACTCTGGCTTACCTTGTGCCTGCTTGCTGTATGGGCCTAATCAAGAACTAACTATTGCACACTCTCCTCTTATATGGACTTCCTGTGTGCATATAATGTAGGTTCCTGCCAGGTCTTAAGTTCCACCCGCTACAACAGGATGATTATGTCACTGATTATACTTGAAATTAAAGGCGCCCGATCTGAAAACAAGGAGTCCATGGAGAGTGATGTGGCAGGTTAGATAATATGTCTTATTTAACCCAAATCCCGGGCAGCGCTATGTCAATTTTGCCCTGCCTTGTGCAGGAGGCCTGGGGCAATTCAGAGAACACATGCTCAGGCTTGAACCCATGACCATTATGATGTAGACTGACATAGACTGTCCTGCAATGGAGCGACTTAGCCCATTATGCCATGTAGACCCTCCTTGAGCAGTTTTTCCAGGAAGAATTTCAGAATCCAGATGTGCAAACTGGTAGAAACTTACTGTAAGCGACAAATACAAATTTTTGTGTCACAATAACAAATATTTTGCACCTTTAAAGTGTTTGGTATGTTGTGCAAAACAAATGGTATGAAAAAGACAAATATAATCCTATCTTATTCCAGGTTGTCACACCACACAATGAGGAAACGGGGGTGTTTACGTATGTCCAAGGGGGGTGAATACGTATGCAAGGCACTGTATAGGCCTTGTTAAAGTTGAAAAGTTCACTCAAGTTTTACAAAGTTATCATAATGTACATCCCTAAGCTAGCAAGTCAAGGAAAAACTATTTGTTTGTTGTTGCATCTTGGCATCCAGTTCTTTATTTATTTCTCGACCTTCGACCAGATCCCTATTGGCCATTTGGTATGTATGTTTGATTACACAGGGTTTTACAAATCAAAGAAATACTGTATTTACTCACCAAATGGTCAGCAAGATTACTTCTTCTTAACGCTGCTGCTTGTTTGCTGTTTCATATCATGGTGCATTTTCATTAAGTTGTTACATCATTATAACATACTGTATATACAGTACCGGTATATATAGTATACATAATAAAACAATATACATTAAATATACTGTATATTAAAACATTGCTAATGACCAAAGATGGGGGCAAATATATATTTGGACATTATAATAATGATAATGCTTTTTACATTAACTTTGACAAATTACTTCATAGAAGGAAGCAACAAAATAATTTATTAGCAGAACCAATACACATGCATCAGAAGGCACCTGGTTCAATAGAATATAATGTTGTTGCTCCTACACTATAAGGCCATAAATATTATGGATGTATGGCATGTCTCTCCCTGTCTTCTATTTGAAGGTGGAAAGGTTTAACTGTTACCTTCAAGGTCTAAGGGGGCCAAAGCTGGCCTGGAACAATGTTGATATTTTGGCCTATGAAAGGTTCATACTTTACAGTGAAGTGCCTCATACTTCTATATTTAGAACACTCTTGGCTACAAGATGAATAAATCAAATTCAACATTCTGAGACACTGAATGTTATGCATAATGTCATAAAACATATATTTATTTTGTGTTTATTATTGTGAAATACATGTACTTGAAGAGTAAGGACAGTGTTTAAATGAGAATAAGGATTATGAATCATCTACAAAACAATATTGCTCCAAAGATCTCCAGACCGTGCCCAGAGGACAGCCGTTTGAGTTAGGGTATAAAGGCCATGGTTCTCCCCTGCAATTCAAAATTACTTCACTAACATTTCTTTCTTTTTCTTACTCCTTACTCTTTGTCTCTGGAAGACGTTTGACAGAAAACAGACGTGTCACAACTACCATGGATATTAATGGGTAGTTGTGCATACATCTGAAAAACATTTAATTATAAGGAGGGTTTGTGAATTTTTGTTATGGACTATTGCACCACCTCCTGGAGTAGGTCTTTAGTTATTTCGTTTACATGGCTTGAGTTAAATTGGCACCGCTGCCTGGTTTCTCGCTGTACATCATTGATGGTGCTAACCCTTGTCTATGTTGGACTGTTTGAGGAACCGTGCCCTGTTGCTGTCAGATAAGGAGTAGAGCTGACAAACCTTAGAATTGTATATTACTATGAATGCCTTCACACTATAGCTGTTGTAAGTAAACTATACTGCATTGTTGAACCAGGCATACGCTCTATATATCAGCTACTGTGTCTATCCCGCATTGAGCATAGACGGCTATATATTATCATTGTGCAGCTCCAATCCATGTGTGTCAGTTCCTCCTGGAAGCTAATTTATGTGGGCATTACCTCCAGTTTATATTTGTTATAGCCATAAAGGCTTAGTGTGTTATTTTTCTTCCGTGTTCAGTAACACTATGAAGAACAACAGTCCCTGCATCTGGTCTCTGTCACTCCATCAACACCATCGTGACTATATGGGAATGTTTGTCTTTTCGACTGCCCATGTTACGCTATAATAACAAGAAATAAAATTAGCTCTCATTTTTGTATTGTTTAATTATTTCAATTTGTATATGTAATATGTAGCATTTGGTAATGAAAACATTTAATTCCAGATAACTGCAGTAAAAAGTCAAGGAGAGGTGCATTTGATTTACAAAATATGATGTACATCCTATTTTTCTTAATCATTTTGTGGTCCCGAACTTCTTAGGAAACTAGTGTGTGATGTAACACTTTAAGCTATAAGGTAGGACTACATACATTCACACATACAGTGTAACGTCCAGCCCTGTGTGGGCTGGCGTACATGGACTTACCATGGACTATATATATTGTCTAGAGTGTTTTAGTTCATTTTAGTATTGTTTCAGTGCTTTGCATGTAGTGAAGTTATTTTTAAAATAGGTGTACTCTCCCTTTAATGTCACAACCTCTCTCTGGTTTGGGCATCTGTTCCAGATAGGGTTTTGCCTAGGTTGTCCTGTTATTTTGTAGATCTGTTTGATTATTGATTATGCTCAGCAGTGTCTTGTTAGTTTAGGTTCCTTTATATAAGCTGCCCCGATCAGAGAGAGTTTGTTGGTCATTGATATTCTGTTTGTGTTGGAAGTTCTATTGTTTGGTTTGAAGACTATCCAGGAGCTACATTCGGTTGTGACAAGTGAGTCCCGTTTAGTTAGTAGGCTTATTTACACTGGTGTATCTTTGTATGATGTTAACAGCGTTCCGTGCCGCTGTTGAGAGCACGTAGGCTTATGTACATTGATTGTTGTATTTAGTTTACAGCGTTCCGTACCACTGTTGAGAGCATGTAGGATTAATTGAAGATATCAGTTGTGCACCTTGCTACGGCGTACCCTGCAACTGAGTTAAATGTACGACATCCTGGATCTGTTGGTAAAATAAACAAACAACCAATTGCCATCAACATGCCTGAGTCTCCCTCTCTCCTCTACACATCCTACACCATGACATACAGTACATACAGTTGCATGCACATTATAAAACTATATAAGAATAATTCTTTCTGTGCACAGATGTTGACCTGAACTCTATATAGTACAAAGTAAAATGTGAAACCCTTCTTTACATGTTTTTACAGGTTAACTATTTATTTTCCATAGATTCAAAATATTAAACATATGTAAACAGGGTATGTGCAAATTCTGACACTTGATAGTTGTTTACAAAGTATGTTAAAATGGATTGTTTTGGATGTTTGCAAGTGTATGTATTTGTCCTTAATAACTAAAATAAAATGATATCAAATAAAAAATAAAACATGTAGATCTATAATGCAGCTTGCCTAACCAGTTAGGACAGTGCCCTGTCCTAATGGATTAGGCTTGAATACTGACATCAATGACAATGAGCTTGAGCGATTTTTACTAAGACAGTAGATATAATGCAGTTTCACTAAAGCTCATTCTAAATAATTCATAACTATAAATATGTACTAGTTTGTAGAGATTTGTGTAGGCAAAAACCATTAAACAATTTTTTGGAAGTCAGAAAAATATGCATTGTGATCGGTCTGTAGACACTAGTAATTGTATGCACTTTGGCCAACTTCAAAAACCATACTGGGCATAATGTGACCAAAAAGCAGACAGTTCATACAACCATAATTATGATACATTAGTAAAATAGAAGGAAAACTAAGTTGTTTGTGAAAAAAAAAAAAAGTTGTGGTGTGAATACCAGCTGCATTGGCATGCACATCAAGCAGCAATCTGAACATGTGAATTATTCACAATACAGTTTACCAAATGACAAACAAGAAATCCCACTTGTTCAAACAAGCACTATTAGATATTTAACACTTTAGCAGGGAATCATCACCATTTTCATTGTCCTAGTGGTGAAGGCTTCTGATTTACTGTTCATCGGGATGTCTTTGTGGGGACATAAATTAGCTTCATAACCTATTCGAACCAACCCATTTTCTCCATTAGGATAGGAGATGAAGGAAATATACACCCACCTAGGGTCTCTGGCTATCCCCTAAATCACCCAAAGTGAAGGGGCTCAGCCAGGAAGTTGTAGTCAGGACAGACCTTCTGCACTAGTTTGTAGTCGGTGCTGAGAAAAGAGACGAATATGCAGATGACCTTGAAGGGCTTGGCACAGATCCAGGCGGCGTGGGACTGGGTGTGTTCAATGTAGCAGGTCTGAGATGGATTGTAGAGGCAGGGCTTTGTCTTCTTGGCCCGGTTGGTCCTCTGGTACTCCACCCTGCAGTTCAGGGCTTTCATCTCCCACTGGTGATCATAGGTGCTGGATTGTGGCTGATTCCGAAAGTGGAGTTCCGGGCTTCCCAAGTGTTCCCATTCCACCGTTTTGGAGGGAGGAACGATGCTCACTGAGATATTCCCCAGACAAGATGAATTGTGACGGAAGTACACACTGAAGGTGCCGTTGATGTGGTCTACTATCTTACCTGTCACCAGCAAGCTGAACTTGATGGTTTTGATGTTGAGGTAGAAGTTACCCCAGCCAAAGCTCTTCTTGGCCTTGACAGGTGTTTTTACCGGAGGCTTGGATTTGGAGCGGAATTGATCCAGAGGAAGGGAGAGGTTTTTTGCCTGGCCATATGGGCTCTGAGAACTAGAACTGGGCAGCCTGTGCTTTGTTGATTTGATCTGGGACTCTTTAGATAGCTTTTTGACTCTCATTGACGCTCCAAAGATTCCATCTTTCCTTAGCTTTGCTATGTGATAGAAAGACGGCTGGGAGATGGAGTCAACATGTGGGATGACCTTCAGATTATCCATGGTCTTCACAACCTCCTCTTCTTGCCCCTGTAGAGAGAGGAAGGATAAGTTTTGTCATTTGTATGTCTCTTTCTCTATAATAACCTGCTGTCAATCTTCACATGCCTGTAGGCATCATATGGCTGTAACCTTGTTCAAGAAAATGATTATAATAATTACAGTATTATTATTATTGATCACTGTCAACACAATCCAAAAAATAATTAACTGTTACTAAAATGGGGAACTGAAAAAGTCAAGATTCAAATGACAAGATTATCCCATAAGCTCTTGAAAGTGTGTGATAAGTTCATCTCATCGATCCATTATCCTCTTAAAAAGACAGACTATTTGTTCTTGCCCCGAGCCACCGCGAACCAGGAGTGTTTAATTGGTTGGTCGAGTGTAAAATGTATTTGGTATTACAGAGTGTTGCATTACGTGCCATTGTTAATGGTGACTGTCAAAGTCAGACACAGCTGAATGTGAAGGCAGCATGGCTCCATGTCCACTGCTCTAGCTTGTCACACAATTGTTTGCTGCATAGATCCTACAGCAGCCAGGACTAACGTACACACAGACACACACACTTGTGATTTGTAAAAACATTACTGACAGGGATCTTGCTAATTTGGGGATCAGTGGTCAAGATTAGGAAACAGATAAACCAATGGCCATGGCATTATCTCATAATTAAAACTGGCAAAGATCCACCTAATTTATCTTCAGGCATAAACAGAAAGAGAGCAATATATTCAAATATCTACAGCTGGATCATTTTAATGATGAAGCTTATTCAGTTAGAAAAGATGCCATATACTGCTGGCCTCCATAAATAGACAAACATGCTCAAATAAAAATAAAAACAAAATAAGGATTTTCTATCAATCTGATGTACTGGATGTACTGTATGCAAAGCTTACACAACTCGACTATATGGCATAGTTCAGGGGACTCCATGTGGTTCAGTGTGCTAGGTCACTGCTAACTGACAATTACATCACGGTTACCATGGTTCGAACCTGTCAACCAGATTTCCATCTATACACAGGGCGGTGCAAATCGGTACAGCGCTGCCCAGGGTAGGGCAGTAGAAATGTCAGACTAGCATAGTCAAGTTTTCAATTGTGGAAAAATAGTTGGTGAATTTGTGATCCCTTCTTGAATGTAATAATAATAATAAATATAGCCTCAAGTGGCGATTTGTGGGTTCAACCCTTTTTTCTCAATAGCGACTTCAAAGTAATTTCACAGAAGGTTCAACATTGTTATAAAACATATCCTATTATTTTTATGATCTATAGCTTGATTTCTGTCATTCCATGTGCAGTTATTATACATTTAAAGTGCCCCCTAGTGGTCAAATTGAATGAGACTTGCAGGGCGTAGATCAGTTACTTATGAGATATGTCATGATTGGAGAATGAATATGCAATTAATAGTAACATTTGTGTATTGCCATTCACCTATCTTTCGCTTATAGTGCCCCCTAGTGGCATGAAACCTGCGTATATCCGGGGAACTTATCTGAACTTATCTGAAAATATCCTGTGAGTTTTGTGATGATTGGCATTACGGTTGCTGATTTGTGTTCATTTATATCCACAGCCACACCCCTTTCAAAGATCATTGGTCAATAACTTGAAATGTAATTTTCAACTTCAAATAAGCTTGATCCAATAATGATTCACTGTGGTCAATTTGAATTAGAATTGCAGGGTGCGGTTCAGTTATTTATAATGATATATCCTGAGAGATTTGTCATGATTGGAGATCGAATATACCCTGGAAATCCAGAGTTCTCGCGAGAGCACAATTTGAATTTGCTCAGCAAGTTACTCTGGCACCGAGTAATTCTGCTCATTGACTTTGCCCTTGTATCCGAGCTGCACCAATCACATCGGTGTATCTGATATAGGCGTGCCAGAGGTGTGTTAAACAGATGACGACACGACAGCGCTGCGACCTCGAAGGCTATGGATTAACACCAGTTGTTTAAAACGAATTTGGCCACTATAATGAACGAGTTAGACTTGGCTTTTTACTAAAAGAGGAACAGAAGACGGCGGTCGAATCGTTCCTTTTTTAATAAAATGACGTTTTTGCTGTTTTGCGACCTGATACGGCAAGAGTTTTATCTACCAGTTAGCTCCGCCATAGGGGCTTAGCAAAAACCACTGGTGATTGGTCGTAGTGTTATCCAAGTGCGTACCTTAAGATTTTCAAATGCATGCTTGGTGCCGCCTCTCGAGTTGGGTCATTTTCATTACTCGATGCCAGACCCATATCTCCTCCGGATTTGGGTCTGGATTTTTCCAGGCTAGATCGAATATGCGATTAATAGTACAATTTGTGTAATGCTACTGACCTATGTTGCGCTTGTAGCGCCCCCTAGTGGTGCATGTATTTAAAACTGTCTGAGTATATCTGGGGCACTTATCTGAACATATCCTGTGAGTTTTGTGGTGATTGCCCCTACAGTTGCTGATTTGTGTTCATGTATGTCCAGAGCCACACCCCTTTTGAAGTTTATTGGTCAATAACTTGAAAAGTAATTGAGATATTGACATGTTTTATTCAACTATAAATAAGCTTGATCCAATGATGAATCACAGAAAATGTGGTGGCAATCGGAGCTACGGTATAGGAGGAGATGTCAAAAATGTGTTTTTCTAAATATTCAAAATGGCGGAATATTTCACACATGTGGTTCAACATTGTTATAAAATATATTCTGCAAATTTGTAACAACTGGACACACATTTTATGATATATAGCTTGATTTTTGTCATTCCACGTACAGTTATTATACATTTAAAGCACCCCCAAGTGGTCAATTTGATTAAAACTTGCAGGGCATGGTTCAGTTACTTATGAGGACATGTTCTGAGAGATATTTCATGATTGGAGTATGGATATGTGATTAATAATACAATTCTTGTAGTGCTACTCACCTATCTTGCGCTTGTAGCGCCCCCTGGTGGTGCATGTATATGAAACTGTCTGGGTATGTCTGTGGCACTTATCTGAACATATCCAGTGAGTTTTGTGATGATTGGCCCTACGGTTGCTGACTTGTGTTCATTCATGTCCAGAGCCACACCCCTTTCAAAGTTCATTGGTCAATAACTTGAAAAGTAATTGAGATATCAACATGATTTATTCAACTTTTAATAAGCTGGGTCCAATGATGAAAAATTGGTGGAGATCGGAGCTACGGTGTAGGAGAATGTGTTTTTCAAAAATGTGTTTTTCAAAAAATTCTAAATGGTGGAAAATGTTTCTAGGCGGACCTTAATGGTCCTTGAGGCTTTTTTGTAGAGCACATTGAGTCGCACCTGTGTAAGAAATTTCAAGTCAATCAGACTTACGGTGTGAGGGGCGTGGCTTTTCAAAATTTACATTTTTAAGCCTTAATTACAGCGCCACCATGTGGCCGTTTCTAGCTTCATGTTTCTAGCTCATTCCAGCTCACGGGAATTTCAGCCGGCGTGGCTGAAAACTAATAATAATAACTTTAACTTTAACTTTAACTTTAACTTTATTGTCACATAATTACAAGTATACACAAGTAATCAGTGAAATTAGCCATCAACCCCTCCAAACACAACATCACCGGGTAGACAGGACAGGACAGGAAGACAGGAATTAGAAAAACAATACAGCATTACATGAGGAAAGATGAGGGGGAAAAAAAAGAGAGCCCCATATTATGCCCCTTCAGGGGTACAGTGTGGTAACCTGAAAAAAACACCTCGGCAGTTTAGCACATTTAAGTACACACTCTGAACAGGACTA
>JACXGM010010100.1:12724-26796 GCA_016801145.1 Umbra pygmaea | reverse complement strand
CATAATAGATGCAAGCATAATAGATGCAAGCATAATAGATGCAAGCATAATAGATGCAAGCATAATAGATGCAAGCATAATAGATGCAAGCATAATAGATGCAAGCATAATAGATGCAAGCATAATAGATGCAAGCATAATAGATGCAAGCATAATAGATGCAAGCATAATAGATGCAAGCATAATAGATGCAAGCATAGAGTCTGTGGTTAAATGGGCTGAGGTGATGGCATGAAATTGACCTGTGTATTTTTCTCTATCCATATGATTGTCGTATAGTACATCTTGTTAAAAGCGGAACTGGTCTGTAAATCTAATGAAGATGTGACATCCAAAATTTGGAGCATTTCCTTTTTTCTCAAAGGAAATATTTAATGTTTTCAAAATGGTGGAAAATTCATCTAAATGATTCTAACAATCTACAAAGTAATTCCATTCAGCTTTGCCTCACATTAGATACTGTCATGTGCATGTATATATATGCATGCAAGTATGTGTCCATCAGCTGTCATTCAGTCTTCCTTGGACCTTCATTAAAAGTATGACAACCATACTCTTATTTGGTCTCCCTCCTCTCACAACCCAATTTGTGACAGATTGAAATAGATACAGCTACAGTATGTACACCAACACTTTGAGGGTTAGATTTTGACAACTAGATTTTAATTACAGACCCAAATTTACCTGGCCTGACACAAGGAGTTGCCTACTGTATGTGTGAAAAAAAGATTCTGGTGTTGTGAACTTAATCTTTGAACATTTAACATCATCTCTTTATAGCGACGCCTATCCCCAGCATGTCTCTGTGAAATAAATTGATTTTAGCAAGGTAAACTCAATGAAAACACATTTATCAACCAGGTTTATCAACAAGGTAAACTCAATGAAAACACGTTTATCAACCAGGTTTATCAACAAGGTAAACTCAATGAAAACACGTTTATCAACCAGGTTTATCAACAAGGTAAACTCAATGAAAACACGTTTATCAACCAGGTTTATCAACAAGGTAAACTCAATGAAAACACGTTTATCGACCAGGCTAGTCTTAAAAAAACTACAGCATAACTTGCTAAAGTGTATGGTGTTTAAACAAATATTTGATACATTAATCAACACTGACTGGCAAAATGGGAGCCACCAGAAACACAAAATGCTAAGGTGAGTTGTGCAAACCTTTCTTTTTAGTAAAGTCTGTACACAAACAATGTTCTCAATGCTCAAGTTCATGTGTACAGCCCCTGGTGATACGTCGAGCAAAGTTTCATGTTGTGTCGAGCCTGCTTAGTGTTTTAAAAACAGCGATTTTGATGCTATCATATTAGTGCCCCTATCACTCCCGTTCAAAAGCCGATTTGACTGAAACCAAAAATAGGGAAAATCTTAAAAGTGGCATTTCCGTCATAATTATGCATTTAAACAAAGGTTTGACTCGGGGTACATTAAAAAAGACCTTAGGTTGCATTTTGGCAAGAGTCACGCTTTAATGTCTGCTCATTGTTGAGTGGTTATACTATATATCTCCAGTCCTATCCCTTAGCTTCCTACAGAACAGGAGCAAAGAGAAATCTTTGTTATTTTATCAGTGAAGTTTCAAAATGACTGGTTTCGTAATATAAGAGTGACAACCATTTTAAGCCAAATGAAACAAATTGAGACCCAAATTACCTGCTGAACACTTGAACCTCATTATCTCAGTCAGAGGGAGACAAGGGAACGTTCACTTTCTGTGTGTTTGTTTGTTCAAATATGTCACAGATGAATTCTCTGGTGCTATGCAGTTTTTGCCAATTGGTCTTACTGTTGACAACACTACCTGTTCTCATGGCAATACATAGACAGACTTACGGATATGGCCATTCAAATGTGAACTTTTCTACATATTGAATTGCCATTATACTTGAACATTTCAAAGAATAGACCAATCGGTTACAAATGAAAGTACTTCAGGAACCTTTAGTTCAGGCATAAAATGCTAGATTATTGAGGTTAAGGTTAGGGTTAGTTAAACTGACTTTTTTACATTTAATTTTACATCATATTTCTGTTATATAATTGGAATTCCCTTACAACTACAATGGCAGACTCTGAATCCAAATGTTTGAGCTTGTTTTTATCCAAAGTTGCCTGCTCATTCAAAACATCATGGTACAACTCAAGAAGAACTACTCTAAATGCATTTTACAAGACAATCGATGCCATGTTTTGATTGTGATTTGCAGTGATAGTTTAACAAGAGTTGTATAGAGTTTGAGATACATTTTTAGAACTGTGGTTTTGGAGGACCTTGACAATTTGAATGGGGTGATCATGAGATGGCTGTTGTACTCCTTTAACCATAACAGCCATTGCAGTTTAGAATGAAAAATAATAAGTACCAAATAAAATTTAGATTTTGCTTTCAACCCAACTTGATTTTCGGGAAATCTGTTAGAGTTAAATACTTTGCAAAGGGCAAAAATTCTGTTTTTTTACCTTTTCAGTTCGGCCATTTTATACATCAACCTTTCACATTAGACAATTTTATAATAATAGTAAAAAGCTAGTGATTGACTAAACATGGTTATTACAGTAAGTTACACCTTTTGATATCACAACAACTAGTAAAATGTGTGCTGTGTCGGTGTCCGCGTAGCATAGTGGGCTAAGTCATTGCCTTGCAGGACAATTTACGTCACGATAATCAGTAATACTTATCCTGACTATGGGTTCTTCAACTTTTCCCGGACCTCTAGAATGAGGCAGAACAAATTCTCATAGCGCTGCCCAGGATTTGGGATAGAGGAGTCGAAATATCTACCTTGCCGCATTGCGTGTTCTCCAGGCGTTCCAGTCCTGAGCAAGTCTCTCCAGATTTTTCCAAGTGAGGCCTGTCCTCTTGATATCTGCGTTCAGGTTTCATTGCCAGCTATTTAGGGGTTGACCTCTCTTTCTCTTCCCCTGGGGACTCCAAGAAAGGAACTGCCTGGTGATGTTAGAAGCTGGCTTCCAGTGAGTGTGTCCCAGCTATCCCCAGCGTCGTAAAATGATCTCTTCATCTGCTGGCAGCTGGTTTGTGAGTTTCCAGAGTTCTTGGTTGCTAATGGCATCATGCCACCAGATCTGGAGAATAGGCCAGAAAGATGTGTTGATAAAGGTCTGGATCTTCTTGGTGGTGGTGATGATGGTCCTCCAGGTTTCCACACAGTAGAAAAGAACCAACTTCACATTGCTGTTAAAGATCCTGATCTTAGTTTTGATGGACAAATCTCTAGAGCTCTAGTTAAAATCATCAACTTCTTCCATGCTTTGCCTTCCAACATGATTGGTAATGTGTGGGTGGTGATCATTTTCAGGACCTTGCTCTTTCGTTTGTGGATATCAGCCACTGGATTCCATTTTGCTTTCCTGCAGTGGATGTCTTCATAATCCAGTCAATATCTAGCAGGAACAGAAATGGCGACAGCAGACAACCCTGCCGCACTCCTGTCTGTACATGGAAGGCGTCAGTGCGTTGACCTCTGTGGCCCACTCTGCAGAAATTTTGGGTTTTCATGAGCTGAATGCCAAAATCATCAGTATTAAAACAATAAATTTCCTGAAATATTTCAGTTGGTGTGCAATGAATCTAAAATATATGAAAGTTTAAGTTTTATCATTACATTATGGAAAATAATGAACTTTATCAGAATATGCTAATTTAATATATATATATATATATATATATATATTTTATATTTTTAACTGCCACCTCAGTCACTTCATCCTGGTGCCGGGCCTGTTGTATTCTACATACATAAGCGGTGGTTCTTGAAGGGTCTTAGGGTTGTCATTCTTTACTTTTCAATATAAATACATTAGGCAACATAATGTAAACTAACCAAATGCATAAGTGATAATCAATTCAGAGCCATAGGATTAATGATAGTCAAATGTTATGCCAGTACTTTAAATGTATTTCAATGTGGAAGTTGTATTAGTGAAATATTGATTATTGGATCATGTGTATTGTACTTAGTCAATGTAACATGTTGATCAACTTCTGAAAAAAGTACTTTGATGATCTGTTGTGCTTTGTATATCATAAGATGCCTTCTGCAATATTAGGCAATATTTAGGCCTATTTGAGTTCTAGAAAATGTGAAAATAGGTGCCGTCGGACTAAAATAGGTCCCTTGCTCGGTCATTTGTTTTGTGTGTCTAGGTTCATATTTTCTCTCTTGTTCTACTGTGTGAAAATAGCACCACAGCAACAAAAAAAATGGTAAATTATTTTATTTTTATTAATTTCATTCTGCTTGGTGTGTAAATGAGGAGTCAGATGCAGGTTCATTCTATATCTTGACTGAGAGAACAGATAGTACAAAGATAATTGCCAACAGGTTACACAGAGAATACTGCAGGAAACAGTAAACTCGTATACACAACAAAACACGATTCCTTAACACTGACACAGAATATATACAGTATATAGAACTGCAAGTTCTGAAGAGTTACACACATGCAATATCCCTATATGAATATACCCTGACAGATATAAATACACTATACATCACCTGACGCACAACAGGTGCACCACGTGAATGAGGGGTGGAGAGGAACTGTGGCATTAGAACACTGGTGACATGCCTGCCAGAGCCTAGGGGCACCAGCAGGGGGAGCCCCAGGATTAGGAGATGTGACACTAAGATAATGTTTTCATTTTTTATATATATTTTCCATTTCCTCATGCCACAGTGTCAATTTCCCTCTTTGAACATTTTTCCTTTTCCATACAATTCCAAATTGTTTAAGAATTGTAAATAGGTACTCAAAATCAGTTTAGGGAGATTACCAGTTCAGCGGATTTAGATAATTTTTATGAATTTATAATAATAAACAGCATCTGGGCATTAAAAACAATATTTTCCTGTAACAAATCTGTGCTTTCCCCCTCTGATATGGTTATGGTTTAGACTACTTCCAGAAGCCTCACTCTCACCTTCGCTAGGACATTCACATCCATATTAAGGATGGATGGGGCCTAAATGAAGAATGTTCCCTTCTTAAGGAGAAGCACCATTGACGCTTGTAATAAGGTCGATGGCAACAAGTCAATAATTTGATAGGTCTTTGTTGTGAGCACAGGCTGTGAGTACAGTAGATTACAATGTGTCTGATGATGTAAGAGGTGTGGAAACTCAGTAAGCTCAAGCAATTTCCTCTGCTGAATCCTTTGTCATTGAGAGTTTTGGAACGTCATTGGTGGACGCTTGAATGATTTTGCATTTATGTGTTAATTCATTCATGTGCGTGCATGTGTATCTGTCTGTGTGTGCGTGCATGTGCGAGAATGAGCGTACGTGTGTGTGCACACGTTCATCCAGGGTGCTTGTGTTCGTGCACACATGCGCGTGGGTTTGTGTGGAGTGAGGAGGCCTGCTGAGCGCTTGTTAATGCTGAGGCCCCCTTGTGAGACTACATTATTTTTGAGTCCCTCTATTCTTCCGGAACAGTCTTTGACTTCTAATGTGTCCATTGTCAATGTCCCTAGATATTAGGATATCATTTTAATGCCAAGTAACAATGCATTACACCAATCACACGCCTATCTAGAAACAACTAACAAGTAGTTTACTGTACATTATATTTAGCATGAAAATGGACATGTTTGGCTGGGCATGTACTGTACCTGATGTATAGTTTTTGGGGATATTTGAAGGGCATTTACTTCTAGGCCATGTGTTCATTGACCAAACACAATATAGGTAACACAAGGATGAGTCAGCCCATAAACAAATCAGAGGTTGGCATAGATGTGTAAAAAATTCAGTGGTGGCAAAGATAAGGCCTGGAAAACACAAGGAATAAATACAGCCTATTAAGTTGTAACCTGGAGAAATAAATGGAGCCACTGAGTAATCATGGACAAGACCAATTGAGAGGGGGGTGAAATAAAAAATAAAAACAAAACTCAGGTCTCTCTAAATCATGGAAGAAATAAGGTGTACATTTGGGCATTTTCACCCAAAATCCATGAAATTACCTTTTGTATGTTTTTGGACAACGTCTCACAATAGTCTCCTGTTTCATTTGCTGAGTCAGACAAAATGATTTAGCGAGTTATAAATGAAACCACCGCTGTAGTTAATCTCCAGGGTTCTCAGTGGAGATAAGAGCATTTGATGGGATTAATATCCCAATTATATAATCCTCTCCAAACTATAACCTTTCCACGAATAGATGCAGACTCTGGGCTATCATCTATCGCTTCTTTAATGGTGTGATCAGTTTCCACTGGAACATCATATACCACCTACTGACTATAAGGACAACTAATCGCTCCAATCAATCAATTAATCTATAATGATGCAGCGGGATCCAGTGACATCACAATGTCCTTAATAAGAGAAATGCTGCTGCACAGAGTTTCTCAGTTGCTAAGTTTAGAGGACAATTCAGTCTCTGATAATGCCCTCACATAATGTAGCTGTTTTCAGAGCCAAAAAGCCCTTCAGTAAAATGAAATCATTAAAATAATGTAGGTGGGTTTTCTGAAATATTGTCCTCTGTGCAGTGTGTCCTTGAGCGTGATAGTATGTGTATTTTTCTGTGAGACCTGGAGCAGAATTAACGGAAATTCCTGAGCTCTTTGAGCGCTTTCTTCTGAGTGACTGCTGGGCCAGAGTCAATTGGCTAAACCACTGATATGCCAAATACACACAGGAGCATTGCCATCAATGACAGATGGATTATGATAGATTTAGTAAGGAATTTAGTGCTATGTGCCATGTTCATTAGGACAAAATAATAAAACTATGTTATTTATTACTAGCTTCAAGTCATTTAGAAATTAATCTTACTATATGGTTTTACATTTTAATCATCTGGAAGACACTTACAGTATCCACAGTAAATTACAATAAGTCCTTGGGCATCCCCTGGAGCTAATTAGGGTAAAGCACCTTGCTCAGGGGCAGAACAACACTCAGTAGTTGAACCATAAATCTTTTGATTACAAGCCTGACTTTCAAACCATTGAACCATCTGATTCTCTAACTATGAATTCTTCCAGAGACTCACTGCAGATCAATCTATGCTTTTAGGACAAAGCTAAGAATAGTATTTGTTTCAAAGCCTACTAACACAAAACATGTACTCTAATTAATTTGTAATATGGACACACTTCCTTTTTTATTAAAAAGAATCTGAATGACAGGCTACAATAGGAATAATACAACCCCAATTCCCAAAATGTTGGAACAGTATGGAAAATGCAAGAAAAACAACAAAGTCATTTAAAAATTATATTTACCCAGTACTAAATTTAAAACACATTATTAAAATATTGTGTGATGTTTTACTGTGTGAATATATTTTTGAAAATATACAGTCATTTCAAATCTGATGACTGCAACACACAGTTGGGACAGTTAACTGTTTACCACTGTGTAACATCACCTTTAATTAAAATAAAACTTAACCTCTTAAGGATCCAGCCTTGAAACTCAATGTTTACCTAAAAAACATACCCAAATGTAACCTTTTGTTATATTGGACCTGAAGCAAATGAGATACATATGCTATATATTCTTTGAAAGGAAAGACAGAAATTTGTGAATATGTAAAAATAATTTAGAATATGTGTACACAGTGAATCTGGCACTGGATGAAAGACCCCAAGTGTCCTTCACGATTGTTTCCAAATGTACCCAAGTGTCCAAATTAATAATTTTCATATAAATAACTATAAAAACATGATACAGTTACAAAAAAGTAAAAAAAACACACATTTATTAGGTCTGTAATGATACACCAAACTCACTAATGAATGGTGAATGTATGATGTCATTGACATTATAAAATAATTTTTAGAACAAAAAAGCATCTATAAAAAAATCTAACACCCAGCAGTGTGTATTTTCTTTGCCTCCTCTTTTGAACATCATTGTGTCTGCTAAAGGTGTAAGGATGGTTTTGTGGAGTAAGAAAAAGTGGAAAGAATGTTACATTCAAATGACTAGAAAAAAATTAAATACTGAGACAAGTGGATTTTGAGGGGTATAGCTCAATAGACCTCCATTCATTCTGCACTCGCCCGTGACCGCCATCATATGGAATCACAGTGGAACTGCAACCAGTTCAGAAGCAGGAAGTTTTGTGTCATTATTTTCGTTGCTTTGAGATACTGAGAGATGCACAATCTAATACTGATCACAATAAATATGTTTCAGTAAACAAAGCTGCAAGGACACAAATAAAATATCCTAAACAAGACTCACAAACTGAGAAAGTTTGTAAGCTAACTAATAGGGGTGGTAAGGTTCACATGTCTAGGTTCAGAGCATGTGTGCATCGCACGGTTCGTCGGTACACTGCTAATGTGCACAAGCCACTTACTGCGGTTGTACCCACTTTCAACACCTATGTTAAAACATCTACCAGAAATGGCGAGCAGGATGAGCATGACAAACGCAACACATGGCAGCTGATTGGACGAATACGTCACGTGGGTCTGGCTGCTCCCAAATTTCAAAACAGACTAATGACATCTCGTTCTGAATACGATCTTATATTTTATGAAAAAAGTTCACAGAGTGAGAAATAGGCCATACAATTGCTGAATCTGTCTTGATTTCAGATCAACAAAGGTCAGTTTTAAAGATTTTTGTCAGATTTTGAGAGGCGACGAGCCGAGTGCGGAGTGCTGCAGGACACGTCACGTCACGTGTGTTTTTGTAAGAGCTACACTGAATTTGGCAGTTTGATAAATGCAAGTTATTTAAATTGTTATTCTGTAATATTTTTTTGTTCTAAAAAGAATCATAAGTTCCTGTAAGTGGCAATGCACACTAATTTTTTTGCCAAATAAATGAAAAGCTTTTTTGAAATCATCAACGTCTTCCCTCTTGCTGTATCAAAGATGGTCCCAATAATATGCTTAAAGTCAAGTCAAATTATGTTTGTGCATGATTACATAATATAACTATGTTTTTATTACTGTTTCCTAAATTGTGGATAATTAAGCTATATATCATGTGCTAAAGTATATTTCTGGAGTATTAAGATTAAAAGAAAAAATAACAACAAGAACCATACAGAACTAGAAACTGTGACCCTAAAACCGTGATACGAACCAAACTGTGGGTTTTGTGAACCATACCACCCCTACAACTAATGAACAAAGGAGCTGCACTGCTGTGAGTTAAACTCATAGAGCTGCCGCAATCACCTGCTATTACTATAATCTGCCAGCAGTTGCTAACTAAATGTTGCTCAGAGAAGGTGCTCAACATAAAACAATGGAACAAAATTAGCATGACTGTCACATTTTTTTAAGACCGTAGAAATTTAAAACAATTTTAGACCTTAAATTCTGGAAAACTAAATAAGATTATTTAAGACTTTTTAAGGATCTGCGGACACCACTTTCTTCAACTAGCTCAACTTTTGCAGGCAGGCGTCACATGATTGGAAAGGTAGTCAGATGACACTTAATTGGAGGATGCTTACAGGTAAAATTAAAAAATGTATCCTTAACTAGTTTTGTGGTGTAGGTCTACGTATGTTATAATGTTAACTTCAAATAATACTAATAGTAACTTAAAGATGTGGTAGCATTAAATCTGGATGGGAAGGATAACTCTGGGAGTTGGAAGGGGTGTGTCGCCATTCTGCCTCCTCAGATCGCGACACAGGTTCGTGGATCTGAGTGTTGCGATTTCGTTTTCATATTGCATATCATTACAGCCTTAGTATTCATACAAATGGCATGATATGGTTACAAAAAAGTTTTTATTTTTACAAAACACACCTATTCATACAAATGGACAAGTTAGCAGCCAACAATGGCCTAGTGTCAAATTAGAACTCAAGTTTCATATAATCACATGCTAGTTTCTCGACTTTGTGCACTAACAATAATAATACAATAATAAATAAATAATAGTAATGAATCTAATGTAAAAACAAACCACAGCATTCCAGTGTTCAAATGTTTCCAAGCCAATGAAATAAACAAACAATGAGCAGACTAAACATGTGGAGTAGAAGCTGTGGTCACTTGCAGAGTCATCCATCAATTCTGTATCACAATGTATGCAAATTTTGTCCAAAGTGTCAATAACATAAGTTTTTTATTTTATATTTATTTTAGTGCTGTCAAACGATTAAAATATTTAATCGTGATTAATCGCATCAATGTCATAGTTAACTCGCAATTATTTGCACATTTTATTCTTTTCTAAATGTCCCTTGATTTCTTTTTCTCCCATTATTTTTTTCTCATTTTAATAGATCACTTTGGTCTTGTCAATGGAACCATTTGGCAACTTTTTAAAAGTAAACTTTCCATTCAGAAATTTATTGGCATCCATTTCGGCATCTCGCGCTCGCCATCCACTCAAAACGTAACGTAGCATACTACTCTTTGGCCAGCACGCAAGCCCAAACCCATGTGTGCCATTGATATGATGTGTGCGGCGAGCCTGTTGTTTTGTTTCCTGTCTAGCTAGATCCGGTGTAGTGTTGTAGTTTTTTCTAACGTTACTAGTTGTTGCAACAGCATGTGAAAGAAACTACAAACTTTGCCAGGCCAAAAAGAGCATTAATCTCGCGATAAAAAATTTTACGGCGTTAAAATGGGTTTGCGTTAACGCCGTTAACAGCGCGTTTAACTGACAGCACTAATTTATTTATAAATATTTCATCAGAAAAAAGAACAGTAAAAATACTGTGTACTGCAATATATCAATACATTTCTACAATTTTAACAATTTTAATCCCCTCAACATAATACATGTCCCCCGCCCCCCTGCTACACATCCCAGCTCACCCCACCCCCCCCAAACCCCACATAAAACCCCTAGACAGACCAACAACACACTAACATGCATAAAAAATACATACAGTAACAAAAATAAATTACACTTGGTGGACTAGGAGCATTATATGATCTAACTCAGATCTGAGGGGAGTCTCTGCAAGCTATTTAAATAGGAAATAAACGTCTGCCATTTTTCTAAGAATTTTGATTGTGATCCCCTCATGGAATAGTTAATTTTCTCAAGTTTTAAAAATGACAAGACATCACATAGCCACTGAGAGGCTAAGGGGGGCTGAGAGGACTTCCACTGCAGCAAAATCCTGCGAATGGGGGTAATAGTTTAGTAAAAGCAATGATATCGGCATGTTTATAATTTAGTCCCCTGGGACTCCAAACACTGCTATCAGGGGGCATGGATTTAAATTGATTGAAAGTGCTTCTGAAAGGGTATGGAATACAAAGGTCCAGTAATAGCTACATTTAAAAGTAAAAAACATGGTGGAGGTTGCATGGGGAGGAATAACATCTGTCACACACATCTACCACTGTGAAATACATTTTGGACAGCCTGGACTTAGTAATTAACTCTGTTGGTCACCTTGAACTGAATGAGTCCAAGTCGAGCACAAGATTAAGTGGAACTTGTTCTATCGATCACTCCATAATCCGAAATCTTTTGAAAAGACCCATTTCCTGCTCCCAAGCACTTTTAGGTATATTAGTGAAATGTTTATCACGGGACAGAATCCAAGAATAAATTTGTGCAATTACTCATCTCTGTTGAGGAAAAAAATTAAACAGCTCATTTCAGGGCTGGGTGGGGGGGTAGTAAAGGGAAGCCAACAACTTCAGAAGAGACAAAAAGTCTCATCTGTAGATATCGGAAGAAATTAGATGGGGGCAAAGTGTGTTTAACCGCCAGGTTAAACTCTTTTTTCCCAGAGAGTAAAGACACTGTCAACCACAGATTAAATAAATATGTGGTTGTTATTAATAGGGCCCAAGATGGCTGTAGAGGAAAACTTGAAATGGCGCCGAAACTGGTACTAAATTTTGGTTGAAAGAATAGTTGGTAAAGATGTTGTTGTATTGTGTACATATAGCAGCAAGTCATCAGCATATAAAGACAGCTTATGTTCAATTCCCTCACGTAAGAAACCTGTCTTGTCCCACGTTCTAGGGTGAAGTAGTCAGAGTAATTATCATTAGTACAGACACTGGCCTGTTGGGATGCATACAGCAGCTTAATCCAAGCAATGAATTTATAACCGAAACCAAACTTTTTAAGTGGCAAATAAATTTTCCCATTAAATTCTGTCAAATGCCTTCTCAGCATCAAGCGATACCACAAGTTCCGGAAATTTTGAAAACTGTTTTGAATAAATAATGTTAAACAGGGTCCGAATGTGAGCAAATGAATGTCTACCCTTAATGAAGCCTGTCTGTTCCTCTGAAATGATTGATGAAAGGGTAGCCCCTAAGCGCCTCGCAAACACTTTGGAGAGCACCTTTACATCCACATTAAGAAGGCTGAGGGGCCTGTAAGAGCAGCAGGTAGTGGGATCCTTACCCTTCTTAAGTAGAAGTGTCAAGGTTGTGGGGAGCACACCGCTGTCCAATGACTCATTATACATAGACAAGAGCAAGGGAGCCAAATGGAAGTGGAATTTCTTAAATAATTCAGTCAGGAACCCATCTTGGCCTGGGGCTTTGCTACTCTGCATAGAGTTAATAGACTCAACCACCTCCCCAAGCCTCAGAGGGGAGTACAAATCAAGTATTTTTCTATTTGGAAATAGCTTTTAGACTTTTGGGAGGCATTTTATAAAAGCTTTAAAATGAACAAAACAGAAAACAACGAAGAAAATCAATAATTTATCTATGTTCCTAAATCGCTTAAAGTAATTTTACGTGTCTCACTCGTCAGTCAGCTTTCTCTATCAGGGAAAGCAGGGTCGAGCTAGCGTGAGTGGTACCGCCAAGGTTATATGGCTCTGTGCAAATTAATGCGTTTGATACAACTTTGTAAAATGATTATATTTTGTGTGAAACACAAATGTTCTTTCACAAAGAGAATCACCAAATCTTGAAGCCCAACTGCTTTTGTTAAATAAAATAAAGATATTCTATAATAAAAGTCAACTGCATGGTTTAATGCTGCAATATGTAACTTCCCATTAATTTGTCCTGTTGGCCCAAATTTTACATAGATTAAAAATATTGTTTATATATATATACAGGTCCTTCTCAAGAAATTAGCATATTGTGATGAAGTTCATTATTTTCCATAATGTAATGATACAAATTAAACTTTCATATATTTTAGATTCATTGCACACCAACTGAAATATTTCAGCTCATTTATTGTTTTAATACTGATGATTATGGCATACAGCTCATGAAAACCCAAAATTCCTATTTCAAAGAATTAGCATATCATAAAAAGGGTCTCTAAACGAGCTATTAACCTAATCATCTGAATCAACTAATTAACTCTAAACACCTGCAAAAGATTCCTGAGGCTCTTAAAAAACTTCCAGCCTGTTTCATTACTCAAAACTGCAATCATGGGTAAGACTGCCGACCTGACTGCTGTCCAGAAGGCCATCATTGACACCCTCAAGCAAGGGGGTAAGACACAGAAAGAAATATCTGAACAAATAGGCTGTTCCCAGAGTGCTGTATCAAGGCACCTCAGTGGGAAGTCTGTGGGAAGGAAAAAGTGTGGCAAAAAATGCTGCACAATGACAAAAGTTGACCGGACCCTGAGGAAGATTGTGGAGAAGGACCGATTCCAGACCTTGGATGACCTGCGGAAGCAGTGGACTGAGTCTGGAGTACAAACATCCAGAGCCACCGTGCACAGGCGTGTTCAGGAAATGGGCTACAGGTGCCGCATTCCCCAGGTCAAGCCACTTTTGAACCAGAAACAGCGGCAGGAGCGCCTGACCTGGGCTACAGAGAAGCAGCACAACACAACAACAACACATTTTGCATGTCATTCGGAAATCAAGGTGCCAAAGTCTGGAGGAAGACTGTGGAGAAGGAAATGCCAAAATACCTGAAGTCCAGTGTCAAGTACCCACAGTGAGTGATGGTCTGGGGTGTCATGTCAGCTGCTGGTGTTGGTCCACTGTGTTTTATCAAGGGCAGGGTCAATGCAGCTAGCTATCAGGAGATTTTGGAGCATTTCATGCTTCCATCTGCTGAAAAGCTTCATGGAGATGAAGATTTCATTTTTCAGCACGACCTGGCACCTGCTCACAGTGCCAAAACCACTGGTAAATGG